>JAOUZG010021179.1:785476-797390 GCA_026289955.1 Argiope argentata
CCCCTTTCCGCAGGGGGCCTCTTTCCTACAGAACACAGTGTAAAGAACAACCATGCTCAGATCACGGGGAAGACGGGTACTCCTAGGTCTAGACAACGGCACTTGAAATAGTTTCAAGATTTTCAAGATTAGTGCTATTCTACCTATTTTGCCAAGTTTCTTCCAGTATTTAAGTCATACATTTATCAATTTTCATGATTTAAATTCAGGCATTAGCAAAATTCTAAAAAGGAAAGTTTTTTGTTTGTTGCTTATCACCCTTGAATTGAACACAAATTCAAACCAAGTCGAAGAGACCGGGTAAAAAAAGATGCAGTTGCTTCTGACGATAGACACATGAGCATCCGAGGTCTGAAGTCGGTCTTCCTAGTCCATATGAAGATGACACTCACGCACTAACTTTCAAAATCCTTTTTTACAGGGGCGGGGGTCTTTCACACACCTCACATATAGAAAGCAGGGTGAAAAACAACCATGCTCAGATCACGGGGAAGTTGCTCTTCCCTGGTTAGAAAGCCAGGCTCATGAAATATTTTAAACATTTTTAAGATTGTTGCAGTTCTACATATTTTACAAAGTTTCTTTCACTATTTAAGTCGTAAATTTGTCATGTTTCCTATTAAAGTCCAGGCATTATCCAAATTCTAACAAGAAATATTTTTCGAATATGTTTAAAGATAAAATATATAAATGCATCGAAATTATTTAAGTTCAGTGGATTCAAAATAATCATGTCTATTTTTGTACTATATTTTGTTTTTTCTATTGATATTATTTGTTTAAAAAGTCGGTGTGGTTTCACCAAATCTTTTTCGCATACTCTCTAATAAACTTGCCATGCCAGAAAACGTCTTACATGCCATTGGCGCATAATATTGGCATTTTTACTTTAATCTATCGTATCATCATTGGCGAGATTTCTGGCGATTACTTCATGGATTGCAATAATAATATACAAAAGTCGAATTTGTGTTCTAGATCTTTTTCTCAATTGATTGAAACAAAAATTTTAAATAATGCGCATGTGGCCATAAAATCACCTGCCAATTTAATATATTAAATCCTTGCGTCTTTGAGTTCATTTTTATATATTCTTAAAAGTTCAAATCAACATTATTCTTTGTTGGGGCCGGATGAAAATTTGATAGGTGTGTGGAGAACATCTATTAATCTTGTGTATCGTATAATTTACAAACAACCAGACCGAACGACTTTCTCAGAAAAGATTCTGCTCAAACTTTGATAGAAATTTGCTAATTTGGTGTAAAGTTATTATACCAAGTTTCAAATCTACCTCAAAGATTTATGGTGTTTTCTTTGTCACAGACTTTTTTTTTCTTTTATAAAAATGTGTTTTTCGAACTCAGAGAGGTCTAATACAAGGAAATTAGTTAAAATCATAAGTTTGGTGATTAAAATAACTTCTCTATATAACATATAAGTAAGAGTAAAAATTATAAAAATAACAAAAAACATATGCAATTTTAATTATGATTTAATTTTAAATTAAGCTATATAAGTCTTTTAGTCATAAATAAATTGCATTTCCTAATTTAATTTAGTGGTACTTAAATCCCTATAGGTTTGTAAAAAGTATTTGCTAATAACTACCCATGGTTTTTCCAGTTAATCATATTTTGACAACTGTCTTTCAGCCTTTTAGTCATAAACATATTGTATTTCAAACTTTAATCTTAGAAATGACTTATTTGCATACTATTTTGTAGAAATATTTCTTTAGAATTACTTTGTATTTTTAAAGGTTAAAATATGCAAATGTGTCGATATTTCTTAATTTCAGATCATGGAAAATTGTTATACTTATTTTTATGCCATATTGTTCTTTTCCATAAAGCACTATTTTATTAAAAAATATAAAATGTTACTTGAGTTAAAATTTAATTTTAAATTAATCTGCATACTTAAAGTAAAAAATTATCGAAAAAGTCAGGAATTAAGTAATTTATGAAATTAAATTGTCCCTGGTTTTACATACTTCCTCGACATTGTTCCTTGGTCTAGTATTCAATCGGAACTAGAATTCAATGATTGACTTTAAATATTTATTGTTTGGAGTATTTTCAAGACTTTTTCAGATACGCCTATTTTTATCAAATTTCTTCGTGTTTCTTAGTCAAAAGTATGACGCATTTTGCAATTTACTGTTACTTATTTTACAATTTAATTTTAGCTCTAATTACCTAAGTTCCGATTATAATTAAGTTAGGTAATTCCAAAATAATTGGAATTACCTGTAAGATTCAATTAACTTAGACACTTTTTATATTGTCCTTTGACATTTCTGATTGAATGGAATTTTTGGTGACATGTTGAGCCATCTTCCGAACATTTCCAATTTCACAGTTTCCTTAATTACCTAAACAAAAATTTAAACTAAAGACTACTGTTGAAATGTTCAATGAAAGAAACTGAAATCTGTATGATTTGTTTACATTTCACTGCCGCTATTCAACAAAAAATAATAACAATTTTTGTGCTTTGTCCGTTAACGTTTTTATGTACTTTTTTAAATGGTAGGCGAGAAGTTGTCGGGGAGATTACTTCAGCTATTTTTTCATAAAATAATATAACAAACTCTGATTGGGGTAACAATATTTCTCATTCAATGTGGAAGATATGAAAATGGCGGCTATAGTACTGATTTCTAGAGATTACATCTCACAGTGTCGTTTTATATCACGACATCAGATGCCTTGGGTCGCGGTGTTAAGGTCTCAGTCTCGGAACCAAAGGATTCCAGGTTTGAGACCCGATTCAACACGTCATTAAGTGGATATAACGTGCGCTTAATTCGTCGGGGTGA
This sequence comes from Argiope argentata, assembly GCA_026289955.1. Taxonomy (NCBI): domain Eukaryota; kingdom Metazoa; phylum Arthropoda; class Arachnida; order Araneae; family Araneidae; genus Argiope; species Argiope argentata. The sequence continues at coordinate 788,301 of JAOUZG010021179.1, forward strand.
AACGTCTTTCTGATGATGTGGCATAGAAGCGGCATAGAAGATGTGGCATAGAAGCGTACCAGCTCAGGTGTCGTCCTCGTTATCTATCCGCGATACGAAATCGCTTGGTTCATTCCAAAATTTTCCTAGTGTTGCCTTCAAATGGGAGGTTAATATACTTAGTCTAAACGAACTGAGCCACAGAATGCCTTTTAATAATGAATGAAGGCCATTGACTGACGGGAAAGGATAGTCATTCAAAAACCTTAATACGGTATTTTTCCGTTAGTCGGAAGCCAGCAAACAATCACCAAAGAAATTTGGCAAAATTCTACATTATTTGGCGATTTTCTGCTTTAAAATATACTGGCTGAATTCTATATTATTTAGCGATTTTTCACTGGCGCCTGGCTAATGGAAAAGTACCCTTAACACAAAATGAAAAAGTTACGAAATAGATTCTCAAATGAAACCGAAATGAGATTGATAAAGAAGAAAGGTAATATATTAATAAATTTTTGAAATAGTGTTTTACTTATTAGAATTTTTAAAAAATCCGAATTTTTCAAAAAATTTATTTAAAGTTTTCATTTGTCTTGTACTAAATATACTTTGTAAACAAAAACGACATTCAAACATCAGATCTAATTTTACTTGTGAACTAATGGCAATCATGGAGGCCCTTCGGACGTATATTTCTTTGAGTGAAGCCGACAAAACTAGTAGGCTCGTCTTTTTTTTTTTTTTTACGACTTCAGGGCGGCCCTAGAAGCGGTGGGAAATGGAGACTCCAGGCTCGCACAGGACTACTTACAGGACATTTTCCTCAATGGAATGAGTTGTCCTTTCCAGTGGATGCCTGCACACGTCGGCATGGAGGGGAATGAGGAATCAGAGAGGCTGGCGGGAGACCTCAACTCGGACATTACCAGCACCGTGACTTTGGGAGACGCCAATGCATTTGAGAGATACAAACTGAAGAGAAAACACATCAAATTGGAACATCAATTACGTGTCATTAATGCAGACAGGATTATTACCAAAACTATCTCAAGACTTAGAACCCAACACCTCTGTGGAATGACCATGGATAAAGACGGTACCAGAACCTGCAAATGATGTTGGAACTGCCCAGAGGAGGAACTTAGCCCGAAACACGTCTCTTCTTGCCCGGTCGTCATAAGAAGCTCACAGGCCACTGATGAATTTCCCTTTCGGGGAGACCTCTGCAATGACAAGATGGTGGACATTGCCAAGGCCGTGGTTCCTGCACATGGAGTAATGTGACTTGGCTTCAAATGGACACACCAACCAACCAACCAAAAACGATATTCAAAAACAAATGTAATTGCCAATCTTTTCGGCAAAAAAATTATGTACGCTAATGCGCATGATAGAACATATTATAAAATTAGTTATAATTCAGACAGCATAAATTAGATAAAATGGTGGAAAAAATTCAACTTCAGGTTGGTATTTCCAGTTTCGTTTTCAGCTACAGTTATATATATTTTTAAAAAATCACATATCTCGGCTTCTATTTATCGTAGAATTAAAACAAACGCAGATTTGGAATCCGAAATAAGCGGGTTTTAAAATAAAACAATGAACAAAAAACTGTGAAGTTTGACCAAAAACTACCTGTTGAACATAGACAGATATATACTCTTCTTGTGGTAGTAACATTGTTTTTCTTTACATGGTGCAGATAAAAAAGTAATAGCACAGAAGCCTTCCTATCATGCAAGTGTTCATCGCAGTGTCGTGTTATGACGCAACGAAGAATGCGACTTGCTAATGAAGGATGGCCCATTGGGGGGGGGGGGGGGATGGATGTTATTATTGTTGCTCACCCGCCTGCATCTCGCAGCATGAATGACGTGACGTGCCGCATTGAGAGGGAGGGAGGGGGATGACTGTCGCACGGGAGAGAAAAAAAGTGGATTTCCGGGTCAGCCGGTCGAAGACTCGATCCCGTTTCCCACCGGCTGGAAAATCTGTCGATTCACTCCGCATTTCTCCAAAGAAAGTTTTCGTTCACGCTTGCGCGGTTCCGAAAGAAACTTCCGGACATTTACATTTTACATAATTTAAGCCGCGTTACGAGGGACGTTGGATAATCGCCTTAATGAAGAAGACTTAAGATTAAATCTTTTATAAATATTGAACCGAATTTCCGCCTTTTGATGAATTTTTACTTTCTTATCGTATACAAAGTATAGAGAAAGTATTTTAATCGTCAAAGAATTTAAACTCGAAATTTCGACGGATCTTCAAGTTTTAAACCTCCCTCAGTTCGAGCAACATATATTTTGAAAATGTGTCTAAGACAAAAAGAAAAAAAAGAGTAAGAAATTGTAAACAAACTGGAGGATGACGTCATTTCATAGAAATGACAAACAAAAGATTAAAATGAAACCTGCTATGTATATTTCAATAGTCAGGTCTTTTGAATTTATATAGCCAGGTCTTTTGAATTGAAACTGGGATACTATATGAACAAATCATAAAGAAATAAATACTAAAATGCAATCTGCTATGCATATTTCAATGTATCATGTCGGAACATCATTTCTTGAACGGCCAAGCACCACGTGTTCGTGCAAGTTCAATTATATCTCTATTCATTTTAATTGTTTCGTTGCATGAGACACTTTAATATTGGAAACGATTCAAAAAACTTTGTCTCGCTTTTACTGTTTAAAAAATATATCATATTTATTTTTTATTTTATTTCGTATAAACGCGTGCTCAAAATGACATTTTTCTAGGTTTTATTTGCTGTAGTCATTAACATGTTTTTTTTAAAATCAGAGCTTTTATAAATGTGATGGCAACGCGAGATTAAAAGCTGATTTTTTTGAGACGCTTGTGCAGATAATAAAATTTTTATTTTTCGTCTACGGATTTTTGTTGACAAAACCTCATTACTAAAACAATATCATGTTCTGACATGATAAAAAACCTTTGATAGTAACTGGAATTAAATATTTCAAAAAATACTGGCAAAATAAACTTTAAATGTCAGGGGTCAGGTGACTCGCTATCTACCAATGAAAAAATGAATATTTTTTGGCAGATAAATTTCGGAGACATCAAAATCTTCTGATCAAAACAATATCATGATCTCACATGATAAAAAAAAATTCAAGCAACTTTTTTGACGTAGGCTGTTGAAACTTTATTTACATCAAATTTGCAGATTTCTATTAAATTTTGCGTAAAATCTGCACTGTAAAAGCCTCTCTGAATTAACACGGTAGCCACAAAACAAAGAGGGTTAGATAGATAGAATTGATGCACAGAAATAAAATCTTTGGTATAGACGCCTAACAAATGGCGAGAAAAATCTCTCAAAGGTAGATTTGTACTTTCTTAAACATGTAAACGGGGTAACCTAGAAACGCAGTGACTTAAATATATTAAATTTAATGCCTGATTTGGTGACTTTAAATCTAGTTTTATAACAAACGTTCGTTGGTACTTACGTAATATACCGTCTTCGCCAACGGTTTAGTAACACATTGGCGACATATTTAAGTTTGGCGATAAAGATTAAAGGATTGCACCGTTGCCGGATGGCCATAATTGGCGGTCCAGCAACTCATTGATGACGATTTCATATTTGTCAATAAAGTTGGACTGCATAATACGTAAATACCTGTTCGTTAAAACAGTTTTGAGGGAAATTCAAAGATGGAATGGCTGTTTGTAGATCTGTACTTTCAGACACATGTAAACATGATAACTCAAAAATACATTGACTGAAATATATCAATTTTTTTAACATGATTTTGTGATTTTAACTGTATTTTTTTATTAAAAAATTGCTTCAATCGGTTGGGAAAATTGCGTCTGATACTGAAATAATTTTGATCGCATGCCAAGGATTAATCGCCAATGTTGCCATTATAGATTCTATAAAAAGGCCAAAAACTAATATTTCGTAAGTGCAGTATGTCAATGCCATATTAGGTTTTATTTGGATAATATCGTTATGCCGGATTTCTGGCACAGAGGTAGAGCGTCTTTCTCGTGTTCTAAGAGTCCCGATTTCGAGTCTTGGTTTGAGCATGGTTGTTCTTCTGTGTGCTATTTGTGAGATGTGTGGCTGCGCCTCCCTGTAAAAAGAGGCTGTGCAAGCAAAAGTGGTGAGTGTGTAGCTAAAGTCGTACTCTTAGCCCTAGTTGGGGCTACTTCAAAAACAAGAGACGCTCCTTTCGGCTCAAATCTGCTGCCGTATCAGCGGCGGGCTTGTCCATAGGCAAGTGCCATAAGTAACAACAACAACAGACCCTTTCTGCACTTGGGCTGTTTACTTGCCATTTTATAGCGTAAACCCGACATAATACTAGCCCAAGAGAGAATAATGCCAAAATGAACGTAACGTCAAATTGTGGCGTCTTTTTCATTTTAAACAGCAGTTATGTCCATTACAACAGTATTTAGACATCAATGCATTGACTATCTGTGGGCCACACTCGAAATAGTGGTTCAAAAATACAAAATTAGAAACTCCTTTCAGTTTAAATCTGCTGCTGTATCAGCGAGGGACTTGTCCATGGCAAGTGCCATTAGTAACAACATTTTTATGAGTATGCGAAAAAAAGTTATGAAGACCTATGGTCTTAAATTGAATCCACCCTTCTTAAATTTGTTTTGATCATCGGTTTGACGAAGATGTAAGTTTTTTACATTGCGGAGAGGAATCGTCAGTTTGAATGATATCATTATGATTAGACAGCCAATACCGAAATGATAGGACATCATCACTGCAAATATTTATTTTTGAAACTTAGTGGTTAATTATGTTAAATCTAATACCAGTAAAACTAGAATTCTGAATTTCTAAAACACAAAGTTTATATATAGATTCTTATACTATTTTCGACTCTACATTGATGATTTCTATTGATGATTAACATTTTGGCGAGCTGTTAGTTTTTTCTAAGAGATGGTATTATGATTCTCAAAAAAGTTTTATCTAGAGAATTTAAATAACCTTGAAGTTTTTGACTTGGTGTTTCATAATTAAATTTATATTTGTAATTGAATCCTTTTGTTGAGTTTTGTTTCTGAGGGCATGTCAATATCAAAACCCAAATACAAAATGACTGATGTGGATTAAATTTGACCCATGATTTTTTTTTACCAAAAAGACTGTCCTATATCAAACTTTGGGCCAAATCAGTTAAAAGGTAGATTAATTTTCTTGAAGAAAATATAAAAATGATTATTTAAATTGGCGGAAAAGTGATAAATATTCGTTATAAAATTCCTCTTATATATATTTTTACACTAAAATTTTTTTATTTGGATATTATTTCTAATTGGGGAGAAATTGATAAATATTCTAGCTAAAATTCCTCTTATATTTATTCTTACTTTTATAATTTTTTAGATGATCAATTTATATTTTTTACTTATAATAATAACAAACAAGAGTGGTCTCCCAAAAGCTTTCGCTCATAATATCTAATAAAGAATTTTTATCCAAGTGAACAATTTGCATGACAGTTAATGTACAATAATCACGAAATATCAGTCTTTGGCGTGGAATTAGCATTTTTACTGAATCTGTCGTGAAATCTTGGCGAATGTTTTCGCGATTAATTCCTGACATGGTTAACAGTATCTGAAAATCTGTTTGTATTTTTGATAAATTTTTTTCAACCACTTGAAACAAAAACTTGATACAAAACTGCATTTGTGGCCACAAAACCCTATACCATACTTGATAGCTTTAAATCATTGAGTTTTTTAGAAATAGTAGTTAAGTAATAATAGTTTTTTAGCATAATAGTGTTGACATATTTTTGAAGGTAAAAATGGACAGACAGTCAATTCCTTCCTGGAAATGGTTCAATTCACCACAAACTGGTTTTATCCAATAAATCTTCTTGTTTTGAAATGAGTGTTATTTTTTAATTTTTATTCAAGTAGCCGGATAGTCAGAATTCTAATGAATGAATTTTGCTCAAAAGTTGATAGTAATCTAGAAACATACAAATTAAAGATCATATACACATTTCATCCATCTAGCTCAAAACAGTTTTTATTTATATTTGTCACAGACAGACACTTTCCAAAATGTATTTTTTGATTTCAGAGAAGTAGAGATTCAGCAAAATTTCAAATTCAGATTTTTCGATAATTTCTCTACACTACGTATACGAAAAAGTAAAAATAGCTATTTTCTGTTAGAGATAATCTTATGAGCATTTGTTCCGTCCTTAAATATTAAATCAACCAAGAAAATGTTTACCAATAAAACTATCAGCTGGATCACTGCCTGAAATGCAGCTCATTCTCCAACCGTAACTAAGAGGCCGTTCTCTAACGGATGACAAGTCTTCCGCGAATAGATACTTTCATACAGCTCCGATTTCCTCTGCACTTTGAGCTCGATGGAGCTTAAAAGGTGTGAACGGATTTGTTGAAAACCAGAATCCGCTTTCATCTTCGTTTATTTTTATTACCGTGATGCTTTCGATTCACTGTCAAGTATTTTGTTTTTAGACTTTCAGGATAAAGGAGATTTAGTAAACATAGAAAACGGATCAATGTACTGTAAAGTTTCCAGATCCAAATGAAAAATTTGTTAAAAGGATTTATATGTGAATCTACTTTTTTAAAATCGAGCCGGCGTTCTGGCATAGGGGTAATGAGTCTTCTCCGTCATCTGGGTGTACCGGATTCGAGCCCCTGTTAGGGGGTGGTTGTTCTTCTTCTTAGTTTTATCAATGAGATGCGTGAATGTGCCCTCCTGTAAAAAGGGGCTGTGCAAGCAAATGCGATGAGCTAGCAGCTAAAGTCGTACACTTGGCCCTAGTTGGCTCTACTTCAAAAACAAGAGAAGCTCATTCGGCTTAAGTTCGCTGATACATCATCGAGCCTATCCATGGCAAGTGAAATAAGAAACAAGTAATTTAAAATGTTTTTAAAAACAACGATCGCCTTTGACTCAGTACCTCCAGCCGTATAACTCTCCACATGGAGAACTTTGTGACCATGTTCGAACTCGCAGCACAAGGGATGCGAATCTAATGCACTACCAAACAGGCTATCCCGACCTGTCTGCGTCTAATATAAAGAATTATTATGAAGACGATAGAGTTAGTTTTTAATTAATTAATTAATATAAAGTTAATGAATTAACATTCGATAAAATTATTTTAATATCAAATATCCCCCACTACAAGTTTTAAAAAAATTACTTGAACTTGATTGGATGAATCGAAAGTATTTTATTAACGATTGAAAATTTGAACAAGATTTATATTTAGGGAGAGTGTGAGCTAACAGTAGGAATTGAAAAACGAATTTTTTTATTGAGCTTCAAAAAGATGACATACTGAGGCTAATTTTTTTTTGCTAAGAGTTTTGTTGTGAACAAATATGAACTTGTCAATCTTTGTTGTTTATAAGAACATGGATTAGGTAATAGGCAAAAGATCCCTTATTAAAACTTGAAATTTTAATGGACGATTGAGTGATATATTTACATAATGGAGTGCAAAAGAATATCTTATTGTTGCATTTATTACAAACACACTTTTTAGAACATTTTTACGTATAGTCCATAGTTGAAAATAAGAATTTGCCTTTTTGATGCTAAATCTATGCACTTAATTTCCTTTATCAAACACTTTTCGTTTATTAGTTAACACGTTAAACTCTATTCTATCTGACAGAACTTTCAACAAATGGAATTGTTCAAAATTCGATAGACAAGGACAAAATTGGACTAAAATCTATGTGACAAATTTCACCAGGATAGCTCAAAGTATTTTTGAATTATCGTGTTCACAGGTCGTAGGACATACGACAAAAATGATTTTTCGAACTTAGAAAGTTCTAAACCGCAGAAATTAGTCAAAATCTTGGAGTAGATTGTTTATTATTTTATTCTGGCTTTGCAATTATTTTCTCTATATTTCACATAAGAGAAAGTAAAACGGTGTGAAAAGAAGAGAAGGGATTTTAAGTATATGGTACGGAAAACAAGTATGTCAAGTACGTAAGGTTCTATTAAATTAAAGAGGATATTGTTCAAGTATAAATCTATATTTGTATCCCACAATATGTATGCAAGCAGTTATAAAAAGTTTGGTAGATTTGATAATACCATCCTAATTGCCGGTGTGAATCAAATTGTGAATCAAAATATCAATTGTCAATTGGGAATTTTCTTCTTTATATGTTAAAGCAGTCCTTTAATGACGAAATAAACTTGATAAATTAAATTACATATATAAAGATGGATGCACTTTAAAGAATTTTCACCTTCTGAAAGTAAATTGTAAGTATAATAAAATGAAATTTTTTCTGTTTTTATATAATATGTCTCAAATTACAATGTTGATTTTTAAGCTAATTTGAAGAAAGTGTAGAAAAGATGTTGCATAGTTAAGTTACGAATTTTTTTTTATTGAAATCATGCATTATACTAGAAATTTCTCTACAGAAAAATAAGCCAAAACTTCATACCTTAATGGTTAAAAATGGAAACAAAAGCAAATATTAAATGCAAGTAGAAGCAAGAAAAATTAATTTTTTCTGCGACTGTGAAATATATTGTTAAATGCCAATGATGTGAGGTTCTTACTTGGAAGTGCCTACACTCTAAGGCATTTTATCTTCCGCTCGGCCGAAGTGATGTTTTAGAAATAAACAACTTAAGTTGAACATGTATATTAAACTTTTTCTGATGACATATAATGTTATAAAATACATTTAAATATTTTTAAAAGCTTGGTTAAAAATAGCATTAAAATTGTAAAGTGAATAAATGGGCATTATTAAAACGATTATTTAAAAATACATATTCGAAAATTATCGCGAAGATGTCCCTTAATTTTCAGCTGAGCTAAATTCAAATTAAAATATAAAGAAAAATTTCCTCGGTGTATATTACCTCAGGCGTTCCAAAGTATAAAACCTTTTTGCTCAAGATTAAATTTTACATCAATCATCAATAAAATGTATATTGTTATATGTTTAAATATTTTAAAAAAATTAAAAATTGAATAGAATTAAAAGTATTAGGTAAATAAACTGATACCACACACACACACACACACACACACACACACACACACACACACACAC
>JAOUZG010021179.1:809778-837746 GCA_026289955.1 Argiope argentata
ATTTGGAAACGTCAGTTTTTTTTATAAAAATAAAAGAGCAACATTTGACAGCTTAAATGCCTATTTTTAAAAGCTTAAAGCTAACGGAACGAAATTATTTAGCTCTTGGAGTGTTAACATTTAAATGAAATAACAAAACAACTTGCCAAAGTACAAATGCTTATTTATTCAAGTACGGGAGAAAATTAAAAGTCGAAACGCTTGGATCCTTTCTATTTTTTTCAAATAAAAAGAATTCCTAAAAATATTTTTTTGAAGTTTATTTTATTAAAACGAATTTTTAGTTCTATTAGTTATAGAAAAATGTATATGCGTACAAAATATCATAAACATAAAACAGTAATTTACAAAATGTCAAAACTGATAATTCATATTCCTTTTACCTTTTAATGAATATCCTTCTTAAGTATGAATGATGTTACTAAATTTCTCCTTTCAGATTCTTAATAATTGGGAACACAGATGATAGAAAAAATATTTAAAGCATTAAAATAAATTTCTTTCAAACAACTATATTTAATCAAATTTCATATATTTTATTATTAGTTACTATCTCTTCTTGTTTTATTTTCCTGTTTAAGAATTTCTAATTATTTATAATAAATCCAACCAAATCCTGAAAGCGGCTGGAAGAGGAATTGGTGTTTTTTTGCTGAATCAGTCTTTCAGCATTATAATAATGATTGAGACAAAAAGTCGGATGCATTTAAATACGCGGGAATTGGCTACCTTTCTATACGCCTTTCAAGTGAAATCAGCCCGCATTTTGTTCTGATTATAGGAAAATATCTAACAGCCAAAAAGAAAGTAGATATTTTTTGGTATGAATGAACTTTGTGAGCTTTTCAGTCACACGTATAATGACACAATTAGCTAAACCTAAAACTTATATTTTTCGATTCTTATTTCCTAACCATACCATGCCTTAAAGAACTATTATTAAACTTAGCCATAATAACGTCTGATGTATTTGTTATCACTAAGCTTGGCAATTGTAGCTCTATGATTAAGAATATTTCCCTGATAGATATCAACATCAGAGAAAATATCACGATCCATATGCATCAACATAAATTAAATCATATTCTCAAAGCATATTTTAAATTTCTTGTTTACTTCTCTTATCTTAAATATTTTTTTAAAAAATAGTGTTCACAGTTGATTTGGAATTTGGAATTCCTGTTAATACTAATAAACAGATTAAATCAACGTCTTCAGAAGAATCTGGTGAATTTGAAGGCTCAATATCTCTGTGATTATACTTTTGACTGAAACGTGCAGAGAAATATTTGGCTTTAATAGACTTTTGGCCATATTTAAACTTCTCGGTCCTTGGGTCGTGAAGTCAAAATCAGATTCCCCACAGGTCCACCATGACATTTATAACCAATTCTATCAATACTACTACTTCGTTTAATGGTGGTGAGATGGTCGACTGTGTCTAAGAATCTCCGCCCTGTTTTGAGAATGTTTAGTGCTGGTGAGATGGTCCATTGTGCTCAAGAAGCTCCGTCCTGTTTTGGGAATGCTCTTTTTTGGAATGTATTTGAGCTTCGCGGTCATAATATGATTTCAAAATAAGATTCCTTAAAGGTCCACCATGATCCTTATAACAAATCCTATGACTACTACTACTTCGTTTAGTGGTGGGAATGGCCGGCTGTGCACAAGAAGCTCCGCCTTGTTTATGGAATGTTTAGTGCTGATGAGATGCTCGACTGTGCCCAAGAAGGTACACCCTGTTTTGGGAATGTTCTTTTTTTGGATTGTATTTGAACTTCGTGGTCATAAGGTCATTACTTCAAAATAAGATTCGTAAATGGTTCGCCATAATGCTTACTACAAATCCTACTAATACTACGACTACTGCCGGTTCTCTGGCTGAGAGGTAGCGCGTATTCCTCGTGTTTTGGGAGTCCCTATTCGGGCATGGTTGCTCTGCGTACTGTCTGTGAGATGTGTGAATGAGCCCCCCTGTAAAAAGGGGCTGTGCAAGCGAAAGTGTGATGAGTGTGTAGCTAAGTTGTACTCTTGGCCCTAGTTGGCGTTACTTCGAAAACAAGAGACGCTCATTAGGCTTAAATCTACTGATGCTTTCATCAGCGTGGCTTGTCCAATGGCAAGTGCCGCAAGTAACAACAACAACTACCACTACTTCGTTCGTGGGGGCAACAACTGCTACTATTACTTCGTGGTGGTGGCATGGTCATCTGTACACTAGATGGTCCGACATGTTTTTGGAATACTTAGTAATGGCGAGAAGATCAGCTGTGCCAAAGAAGGTACGCACTGTTTTGGAAATGTTCTTTTTTGGAGTGTATTTGAGCTTCGTGGTCATAGGGTCATGACTTCAAAATCAGATTCCCCAAATGTCCTTCATGACGTTTCTAACAAATCCTATCAATACTACTTCGTTTAATGGTGGTGGTATGGTCGGTTGTACACTAGGGTTCACCATGTTTTTGGAATGATCTAATTCAGTTGTTGTTCCAGCCATTTGATCGTAGTTTAAAAATTATCCCAAAGCAGCTTGCTCTTATCTTAAAAAATGGACATTAATCAATATAATTTAACCATTAACTAGAGGAAGAGGGTCCTCACCAAATTGTCTCCCATATTCTCCAATAAAGTCGTCATCTCCTTCTATCTCGATAAAAATGTAGACCAAGGGTGAGGTTGCAAATATTTGCCTTTGTGAACGACAGCGGCTTTAGCATTTTTAATATTTTTACTGAAACTAACTCAAACATATGTATTCTGGATACTTCTTTTACTTGCCAATCGACAGAAAAATTTGAAGCCGAAGCGCAGTTAAAGTTACAATATAACAAGTCGAATCTCATTGATTTAAATCATTGTGTTTATGAGTTTTGTTGTTTTCTTGCGGAACTTACCAGGGAAAAGCTCGATAAGGAAATCAACGATTTTAAACCAAAATGAGCGTCTCATGTTTTGTAGTAGTGCCATTTAGGGCCAAGAGTACGACTTTTGCTACTCACTCGTCACATTTGCTTGCACAGCCTCTTTTTATATGGGAAGACATTCACACACCTTACAGATAGAACATAGAATAACCATGCCCGAATCGGGACTTGAACTCGGGACGCGCAAATCACGGGGAAAACGCAATACCCTTATGCCAGGATGTCATCTGTATATGAGCTATTGGATTTACATGCATGTGAAATTGTAGATCGACACACGATAAACTGCTTGTCGGATTTGGATAAAATTTTATAAGTACTTATATTTTAGATATTAAATCAGTATACCGAATTTTATCTACCACGTTTTTTGCGTTTTTACAGTGATTAAATTCGCTTGTATTCAAACAGCTATACATATTTTCTGAGAATGGATTTCATTGAAAATTTCAGAAAAATTTATAAATTTTGTTGTGATCCCATGTATTAAATTTCATCTGTCTGGCTTAAAGCGTTTTTTGACTTAAGTGGTTTGGACCAGGGCAGACAAACTGAAAAAAATGGGGTTTTCAAACTCAGAAAGAACTGAAACACGGAGATACGATAAGATGTCGCTTTTGAATTTCACAATACTTTTTTTTAGAAAGTAAAAATTGAACTAAACAAAGTTGAATTATTTTTATTGTATTAATTTTATTTAATAGAAAGAAAAATGTTGGAAATATTTCTATAGAGGATTCAAAGATTAATTTCCTTCTAAAAAACTTTATACCTACTGCTGTTGTTGTTACTTATGGCATTAAGCCATGGACAAGCCCACCGCTGATACAGCAGCCGATTTAAGCCAAAAGAAGCGTCTCTTGTTTTTATTTTTTGAAGTAGCACCAACTAGGGTCAAGAGTACGACTTAGCTACACACTCACCACATTTGCTTGCAGAGCACCTTTTTTATAGGGGGGGGGGGCACAGTCGCACATCTCACATCCAGCACACAGAAGAACAACCATACCTAAACCGGGACTCCCCGATCACAAGGAAGATGCGCTACCTCTGTGACAGAAAGCCGGTACTTTATACCTTTTACATTATCAAATATCTTATTATACCATGACAATTCCCATTTTTCATTTATATGAGCTGAATCACTCATGCATTTCTTCGTAGATATTTTCTACTATTTTCCAGCTTCACAATCTCCTTTTATGATAGTATTCTGTAATTGCCCAGGAAGCTTATGTTTTCAATATAATTTACAACTTGTTTCGGTATTACAGACATCTCAGATATCTTTTAACGTCCGTCCGTCTGAGGTTTCGCTTGGCATCACCCGCTCACTCATTTCCTGCAGGATTGCGGCAACGTCATGTTTCTCCGCAGATAAAAATCTGTCGTTTTTGTTCTTCGTTTACCTGTAAAAGGCGACGATTCCGCCTCTGACATTTTGCTTCAGGAAATGACGTAATATTTTTTTGCGACAGGAGCGCCACCGAAAAGATGTGGCGAGAGGTTTACCCCGGAAACCTTTCTTTGAGAACCACCAAAAAATATGGTTGCCCTTACAGTTATTTTTGTCTGATTATCTATTAGTTCTCGAGATTTTGTGAATTTGTGGTTCATAGAACGAAAAATCTATCGATTATTCCTAAAAATTGGAAATAAAAATGAATTTATGATTGTTTTTACGTGAATATTCACGTACAGGCAGGATAGGTAATTTTTAATCAATCAAAATAGACCGCAGAAAGGAATAAGATAAACGAACTTCATTAGAAAAGCAGAGATATACAAATATTTAAATATAAAATATTCCATACATTCATGCTCTTCCTAGAGTCGAAATCTTTCACCTTTCTTTCCTTAAATACATTTTGTTTGGGGTCAAAGTAGCAAAAAGAGTTTCAAAATTCACCCATTCAGAAATTTCACCAATTATAAGTTGTATTTTTAAGGAAGAGCCCTGCTTGCATAATCAAAAAATTGCATTGTCTAAAAATTAGTATACGGAAAATTATGAAAAATTAATGTTAATGTTTTATAAAAATATTGTGAAATGAATTTAAATTTTCTCGGATGAACAGGCTGTTTTAACGATCCAAGCAAAACTGCTGAGATGAAAAAAAAAGTTAGATACTTTCAGTACCTCAAAAACTTTAAATTATCTATTGTTAACTGGAATTGATGCAAAATGATAAGAAAAAAATACTAAAAAGATTATTATACTAAATCATATATTAATCTTCGTATTTTTTATGATATTATGTGTTTCCGATGACAAATAACTTATAATTAACAAAACCTAACTAGAAAGGCTATTACAGAGAGACTAAAACAGCATTAATAAGAGTTATAGAAAAAAAATTCTTCAAATTTTTCGCTATTTTAAGAATACTATTACATCAGTAAATATGTTAAATAAATTTATTAGGATTATAAACACAAAACATTTCTAAACTAACATAAAACGCATAAAATGATACATGAGCGTGAGGGGTACGTCTTATCCTCTAAATGCCAAACTCTCTTCAGCCGTTAATAGCGAGAAAGCATCATGTGATCAATGATGCTACATGGCCAACATAACACCTACAGGATATGAGATCTATTGGAAACTCCCACCCCCACACACATAAATGCATGAATAATTTTTAACAGTACTTGTTTTTATTTGTGTCTTAGTTAACAATGTAAAACTGTCAAAAAATATTAATTAAGTTGGATTTGATTGAAATTCATGAGCATGTACAAATGTTTAAAAATAATTAATGCCGTTTAATGTTATAACAATCTTATTAACTTCAGGGCCACCAGGGTAGTAAGTAACAGGAATAAATTTTGAGCCTTCTGGGTAAATAGTGTTGGATGTTTTCCAAAGAAACAAACAACAACAACAAATCTGCCTTCCATTCGAATTTCCTACTGGAAGTTGTAAACATATGTATTTTTTTGTTTCGTGATTTTTTAAATTTATTTACAACTTGTGTTAATTAAAACATTGTCCGATAATTGGGTACTAATTTCATTAACATTTACATCTAAAAGTATTTCGGTTTCTTTCATTTTATCAAACAAGGGCAAATTATGTTCATTCCTCTTTATTTAAAGAATAACTGAATCGATGATTAACTTCTGCCAATTCTTTTTCCAGCATGACTGACGTAAGAAAAACTCGGACACGCGACACACGTCTGCTGCTCATTTTCTCGACATGGTGGAGTGTGTTGCGGCTGTGCCAGTGTAAGTGCTTTTTTTCCCTCCTTTTGCCATAAGTAAAAATATCTCTCAATATTCTTTGAAAAAACGGACCCCTTTTTAGCATTTAAAGAATCATCTATTGAATTAAGAATAGATTAAATACTCTGCATATGCTTATCTAAATTTTAACAATTGAATCTCTCAAATGTTTCTATTTTATTAAAAACTTAAAGCTTTTATCGATTAAATACAATTTTTCGTCAATAACTTTTTGAAATAATAAAGGAAGATAATGGTTAATCTAACAGTTGGTTGCCCTTCTCAAAGACTTTTGTACAAACAAAAGAACGAGATTACAAAAGAACGAGATTAATACATTTTTAGAACGAGAAGTATCAGTGCTGTTAAAATCAATCTTGATTTCTGGTTTACCAAAAGCGACGGAGTAAATTGATTCTTTAATTGGAAAATGGTAAAAAGTTACAGTAAAACGTTTTTTGAGTGCGTAAAGTAAGCAGTATATATTGTATTTATTGGTTACTTTAGATATTCTTTCATTAAATCATTGATTTTGAGAAATTTATTTTAGTTATTACCCACAAGTCTAAATATGAAATCATGCTTACAACATCCATGTAAAAAATCCATGAAGTTGTATATCTGCGAAAGAGCGAAAGAAAACGGGTTGCTTTCAAATCCCTGTCTTAAGTAAAGTGTGAAAGGCGTTAGGGGATGGCAAATAAGTAATGCCAGAATGCTAATTTTTTTTCTTTTTAAGTTGGAGATCATGTACAACTACATCGATTTACTTCTAATAATTGACGTTTCTACAACCACAAGACAATAATAGATTTATTTTTATCCAATTTATACCTTGATATCCTATAATAAGTACCCAGTTTTGGAAAGTTTTCTTTCTTTTTTTTCTGTAAAAGCCTATTCCATGGATCGTTTAAAGTTATAAGCGAAATGTAATTGAACTGAAAGTGAGGGATTCAACCTCCACCAGATTATGTCGGTGATTATCGATTTATACCATTGAGATATATACCACATGAGTAAAATGCAGGGGATCTCGAAGTCTTAACAACGACTCCATCTTTATACACCTCTGTTGTTGTTGTTACTTATGGCACTTGCCTAGGGACAAGCCCCCCGCTGATACAGCAGCAGATTTAAACCGAAAGGAGTGTCTCTTGTTTTTTGAAGTTGCGCCAACTAGAGCCAAGAGTACGACTTAGCTACACACTCACCACATTTGCTTGCACAGCCCATTTTTTCGGGGGCGCAGTCACATATCTCACAGATAACACACAGAAGAACAACCATGCCTGAACCGGGAATCCCAGAACTCGAGGAAGACGCGCTACCACTGTGCCAGAAAGCCGGCTTATACACTTCTGCAGGTCATATACAGTTACATGCCAATATTTAGTAATAAATTTTGCGACTGTATAAAACATCGTTTTTTCAGGCAATACGCCTTTATAGATGAACTTAGATAGAGAAAATAAAACTCTATCTAAAAATAAAATTTGATCCAAAATTGAAATCTGGAGAATAATGACATTCACCGGTAGATGTAAATATATGTCAAATACCTCGTGAAAGACGGAATATTTTATTATATTCTTATACCTTCAGACTATCACCAATATATGCCAACAATCATCATGCACTGATGGTTAATGTTGAAAAAAAATATTTCTTACGTTTTTAAGTCATAATTTATTATTAAAACATAAAATGAAGGATAAACATCAAAATTGGAGAATGCAATAGTAATTAAACTATTAAACATAAAGTTAATAAAATTATAGTAATCAAACTAACAAGCTTAAAACTATGGTATTAAACTTAATTATGTGGTTGACGTTATACTATATTATTTCTTACAACAAAATTGCACGTTGTAAGGGACATTTCTTGAGAAGAAATCTCATCTATGGAAAGTAATTTTTCTTTAATTACAGATTGATTACGGGTAAAAAACTGCTTGGAGGTACCATTTTTGTTTTCTAATTTATAAAAATCTGAGTCTTCTCGGGCATCTGTACGATCCTGGTCGACATCAGGGACTTATATTCGCACAGTGGTGTTGCCACTTCTTGGACATCTGTGTTTCAACTTCCACCAAATTATATCAGCGATTATCGATGTATATCATTGATATTCCGAATATATATGAACATTGTAAAATATTCGATTTTTCACTTTGTATTCGTTATGGACATGCCGGTTTTCTGGCACAGAGGTAGTGCGTCCTCCTCGTGTTCTGGGAGTCCCGGATTCGATTCCCGGTTCGGGCATGGTTGTTCTTCTGTGTGCTCTCTGTGAGTTGTATAACTGTGTCCCCCGTAAAAAGGGAATGGGCAAGCATATGTGATGAGTGTGTAGCTAAGCCGTATTCTTGGCCCTAGTTGGCGCTACTTCAAAAAGAAGAGCTGCTCCTTCCGGCTTAAAATCTGCTGTTCTATCAGCGGGGGGCTTGCCCATGGCAAGTGCCATCAGTAACAACAATAACATATGTGGACATTATCCAATTTCCGACATTTTTGATAACATTTATACATGAATCGCCCGTTTAAAGTGATAAGGTAGTTAACTTGCATCATTGCTGTCTGGTTAGAACAAGGACGGAACAAGAAACGGATGTCATAAACGAAATGATTCAGATGCCAACATCAAAGGATAAAACAAACATTGCATCTGAATGAGTTGGAATGTATCAATATTTTGGAATATATTATTCATAAATCTTCCAAGTTAAATCACTTACCGACGTTTATTAAAAGATTATTTGGCCGTTATTATTACATACAAGGCCAGAGAGACAAACGATTCTTGAATTATTCCATAAGTGGGAATAAGAGCGAGAAAGAAAACAAAAGCTAAAAGTATTCTATTGCCAAGGCCGCTACAGACATCATTTTCTGGATTTCTGGAAACAATGGCTTCGGTTCTGCAGAGCTAAAATAGTCCTTTAGAAGGATTGTCTCTTTCGCGAAGTTTCCAAGATGTTGCGAAACATAAATCGTCTGAAAATGAGTGTATTTTCTTTGTCTAAATTTGTTTCAAACAGTATTCTTCGTTCCATGTGAAAAAATTCCTGACTGCGATTGCATAAAGAGAGGAAAAAGGCATAATACGTCTCGGGATTTTTAAAAGAATATTCTTCATATTTTGAAGAACAATATCCAGAAACAATTCATTAATAATATTAATTTGATTCGACGCTGCTCAAATTACTGAGTTATTCGAAGTTTTGATTAAACTGTTTTTGATTAAGCTCAATTATATTCTAATTTGTTTCTTTGTTATATATTTACTAAAAAAAGGTTTAGTTAAAGGGGATTCAAATTTCTAGTATGAAAATTGAATGATAATGTTTTAGATTTTATTTGTTTTTCTTTATTTCCTTCAAAAAATTTAATTTATATTATTATTACAAAAAAAAGAGTATGTATATTGTAAAGTACTTTTCAAGTGACCTGAGTTTATTCTAATTTGATTTATGCTGAAAAAAGTAGAAAAAAAAAGTTGAAACTAAGCAAAGTAACCTGATAATATTTTAGACCTTATTTGTTTATCTTAATTTTATTTTCAACATTTGCTTTTTAAGACACAGAAAAGATAACATGCATACAAAAATGTATGCATATTGTAAAATGTATTGCAAGCTACAACTTATTCGATGCAATTATTTGTTAAAAAATTAGGAAAAAAAAGAACTAAAGTTGTTTTAACTTTTAATGCGAAACAAAGAAACATGATGATGTTTTCGATTCTATTCTTCCATCTTCGATCTAATTTTAATTTTATTTTTTATTATAAATACAACGCTATTTGACCGTCAAAAATGTATTTGATATCATCCCCAGGTGGTATAGCATAAATTTATTGTGAAAAATATCAAAAATATTGTTGAGAAAAATACTTAAAAATTAAGATTATTCTAAATATAAGAAAAAAAAGTATGAAAATTAAATTGGCCTTTCTGGTAAAACTTATTTAAAAAAATTATTGTATTATGAAAATAGTTTTTGCTTTCTTTTAAAGAAAAAATGTTAATGATATATTCATACAGCTTTCCTTAGCAGTTTTGACTTGTTTTTGTATCTTCTCTTAAAGTTGAAACATTGAACTTTCATGAAACTTGTCTGTAAATTGTTTTATAGATTTTGATTTTTTTATTTGATAATCGAGTTAAAGTTTTTAGAAATCCTCTTTTATTGAGTATTTACTGCAAAGGAAGTAATTACTTGCAAAATTTAGTGACTTACTTTTTTAGTCAGTCCAATTGTTGTCTTGTAGAGACATCTTGAACGATATTTTTAATATTCTTGCTGTAATCTGCAAATGATATGCCATTATTTTGACTTTTTTGTATTAAAAAAGAAAATGAACTACATTTAAAAATTGTAATTGAATTTTTATTTCATTAGAATGAAAAAAAAGGCAGTGTGAAATAATATGATGGAAATATAAAATATAAAATAAAATTCTGATACCTTAAAATTTTATTATTCTTTAAAACTTTAGGATATGCACTTTATTTTGCTATACAGTTCTAAAAATATTTTTTTTATCTTAAAGAAAATCTGCTATTCATTTCTTTTGTTAACAAAGCATTTTATTGGGATTTTCCTAATTCCGAATCTTAATATTCAGATTATTGAGATTTTGTTGCTCTAAAATATCATTTTTCATAACCCACGTATATTAAAAATGCTTTATTTTTTTTTACTGTTACTTCTACAAGAATAATTGCCCCTGAGGTTCTTCAAAAAATATTTTTTAATGGACAGTAGTTATAGAAATTTCATAATTTTAGAATTTATTATACAATCTCGAAACAAAAAGATAATTTTTCCATAAGACCCGTCACCCCCATTAATCTCTGTTTTATCAAAAATTCCCCTGAAAAGTTTTCACTATTTGTGTTTCATAATTTTTTTTAATCTCTATCACGAAATAGCCATAAGATTTAATGATTGTGTGTCAATTTTAAACTTGTATTATATAATTTTTAAAAAAATTAAATCTACGAACTACTAGGAGAAATAAAAAAAAACGAAAACAAACCAAAATCACCCAGGATATAAAGGATATCCCTTAAATTAACGCACGGTTTGAATTTGGAAATCATTCGTGCAATAAAGTGTTGGGACTTTATTAAAAAAAACGTTTGACAGCTGATAGTTTAGGGTTAGTTAACATGCAACGTTGCAAGGCAGAACAAAGCGTTAACACAAGATTTACACTTTGTTAGATTTTCCTTTTAAATTGTCAGATTTTTATTGAATCGTAAAGTATACAGGATATGTGTATGTATGGAATAATACATAGTGCAACTGGCCTCTACAACCTTTACTGATATATACGCACTCTTTTGTTGAAATTTTCCATGACCATTTTGCCTAAATGTGGCTGGATTTCATCAATGCAGCTTTGAATTTCTTTCTTCAATGCACGATTGTTTTTAGGTTTGTTGGAAAACAAACCTTTGATTTCAAATAAAATCATGAAAAGGGATCCATTGGTGTTAAAGCATATGATCTAGAGGGCCGAACTGAATTTTTCAAATTGTGGTCACCAGACTTTCAATAACTTTGTAATACTGTTTAACAACGAAAGCACGTTATTCTATAGTTCACCACTCCACTTTTATTAAATCTAAACTGTGAAATGGTTTTTTAATAGGGTTGCCAACATTTTACTTCACTAATAGTGAAAAATTCAGTGTTTATTTTGAACCACTCTTGGAATTCCAATTTGATGATGAAGAAGATAAAGTTCGTTAGCGTTATAATAACAATTTTAATTTTTTTAAAAAATCACCTGTTTTCAGAGAAGGTGAACTAACTTACAAACGTTTAAATCATAAACATTGACATGTAAGTGGACGATGGAATGGCGCATGATTGTACCTGGAATGGTATTCAAAATATCATGTAACAAATCACCACTTGTTTATGAAATAGTTTCGAAATTTGTACGAATGGAAAACCTTCTGCAGTACGTTCTATCTCAGTATAAAATATTGATAACTTAAAAATCTTCCTCCTCGTCTTTTGCTACATTGTCTAAATTTTTCTAGTTTATCATTCTACGTATATTCTTGTTCTTTATTTTCTTTATACCTTTACAAAATGGTGCTTCCTGTTATACATTTCTGTATGATTCTGTGTTATGGGTGCTTTCCACTTCTAATAAGAGTTTATACTGAATTTCGAATCATCCTGATTGTAACATAATGTAAAATTCTTGTCTGACGATGTTTTTGTTTCCCACTTCTAATAAGAGTTTATACTGAATTTTGAATCATCCTGATTGTAATATAATGTAAAATTCTTTTCTGACGATGTTTGAATAAAAAAAATGAATAAAAAATGGTTTGTTTTTAATACTACATCAGATTAAATAATTTAATTCCTTTTTGATATAGGAAGGTTGAAAAAAATAATGAGCAATTCATGATATAATTCTAAAATAATCGTACAATTTTATAAATACAAGGGGATTTTACTGATCTATTTATTATTGCCAATAGTATATTATAATAGTTGTCGCTTGTAACTAACATCAATTTGTTATTATATTTCATATACTAGGCCAGTGTCCGTTGGGCTCTACATCGTTCGAAAAAGTGGCCGGCTCCTCCCTGAGAGGTGTCCGCCTTGTGCCCCTCTACAAAGGGACGCAGGGGGAGGCCGCCATCACCAAAGAATGCCTGAACCGATGTCGGGTGTTGTCGGACTGCAACTCCATGCTTCTCAGCTACACAGCTCAGAACTGCATGAAATCGACCATGACGTCAGAAGGACGTAGAAGTGACGTCGTGACTTCGTCACCGCCGTCATCGACCAGCTATTTCGAAAAGATATGCCTCACAGGTAAGTGGATTTGCCTTTATTTACATTCGTGAAATGAAATGCAGATCCACTGAAAATCTCTTTTTTAAGCTCTTAAATATTCATTCTTTTATATTATGCATATATAATGCAAATTTGATTAAGATAGGTGAAAATAAAATACCAACACAACAGCAGAAAAACAACACAAAAGTTTTTATTAAAGTAGGAGATGTGTTGTTTAAATATAAAGATATGTTGCTGCTTTTATCGAATTTGTTAGAAAAATTATTTTTTTATCAAATAATATGAATAATAATAACTATAAAAAATTTTCAGAAAATTTTTATATTTAATGAGCGATTTTTTAAAATAATTTAAAAAATAAAACAAGATTACAACTATTTTTGAATTAAAAAAAGCGGAATTTGCAAATGTTCAATAACTAAAATGTTCCAATATCCTATTAATTAAAAAAGTAGTTTTTCATTACAATACTATCAATAAATGGCGTATTTTTGTATAATAACTGTCTATAAATTTGAGACATCATTCGTTATACTTTATTACTGTTAGTTGTTTATTAAAACACTTAAGTGACGTGAAAACTCATTTCAAATAAAAAAAACTTTATTTTATTGATTTAAAGATAAAAATATTTGAGAAAACAGATATATATGAAGAGATATACAGAAATATTTTATATGAATTCTTATTTGGAAAGAGTCAATTGTTACACGACAAATTAACGACTCTTTACATTTTTGTACTGTTAATGAATCTGATATTGAGACCTCTAGAGCACCTCAAAATTCGGCATAGCGCCATTACATAAGCATCTTTCTTTATTATTAGAAGAATTTTTAAGGTGAATATGATTGAATAATTCCTTTGTTATTAAACACAGGAACTGATTCCTCTAGAATCCCGAAAGTATCATAAATTGATATCGCAAGTAATCGAATGATCGAATAAAACACAAACCGCATTATTTTCCACCCTCCGAAAAAATGATGGCTCTTGGATAAGACAGAAAACGTCTTGTCTGACATTAGCGTACAATAATTATGAATATTAGCCTAGAAATCAGTGCTTTTACTGTTGTTATTGTAATGGAAACGCATGGAAATGCGAAAATTGAAGAAAGAGGATCTCAGATATTATCAAACATCCGGGGCTTCAGGACTGTAAAGAATTTGCCGAATTGGATCTATCAGCGGTAATCAGCAAAGTTCTAAGATATCTGTGGTAATAGATGAGCACTCGATGATGTGTCTCGATGTGAGATAAGTTTCCGAGTAGTTCTTGCAGTATATATATAGGTTCTTGTCCCATCAGGAAGGATTTCATTCCCTTAAAACGATTTTTTTAAAAATCTAACCAGTGTAGTTGTTACATTTATAGGGAAACCAAAGATATCAATTAAAAGCTTCCTAGAAGGCTTTAAGTCTATATCTGGCCACAGCGTTCGCAACTTTAAGTGTTATGATAGGTATAAGTTGGACAAGGTTTCGTGCCTCTTTGATCAAAGCTTCTACACATTCATTACCCTCGATTGCTTACATGTTTGAGTATCCACTGCAGCACTATTTACAGAAAGATGTTTGCTATTGCCTCGGAGGGGTTGGACTTCTACCTGTTTGTCCATGGAAAGTATTTTATTTAAATTACCCTCCCATCCCCAATGGTAAACCATTAAAGTAGCATTCCCCTATCCTCCAACTGGAGACGCTCCACTAGAGATGGCAGGTTTCCACGAGGGAGTGGTTAATTCATCCAATACCTCATAAAGAAAAAAAGATCATTTTTAGGCGGTGTTCATCTGTATCCTTGACTAGTTTTTTCGGCGGTTAATCCTTGGAATACAGTAAATAATATTCGAAAATATTACTTGGGGTTTAGATGTTTTTTTCCGCAATGGTTGAAACTGTTGTGATTGCTATATAAGTCAATTAATATCCTTCGAGCTGAAGGGTCCCTTTTGCTTGATCGGTATGATACTCGGCTACTAACCATAAAATTGGGAGTTCTAGCGCTATCCGCTACACACACCTACAATGGTAACCCGGCGACCGACCTTGGATAAACGCAACCTTCGCACGTAGCTTCGTTCAACTGTCGTGACGCCCTCTATCGGCGACTCAATGACCTAGACGCGCATTAAATACGACAGTTGTTAACATCACCACCAACACTTCACATAAGTATCGTTCGCCAACTCACTGGGGGATACTCTGTGGTGATTTCTATATAAGCCGATTAATATCCTTCGAGCTGAAGGGTCCCTTTTGCTTGATCGGTATGATACTCGGCTACTAACCATAAGATTCGGAGTTCGGGCCTAGCGCTATTCGCTAATCACTTACAAAACTAAAATCCCATTCCAAATTTGAAATATTTAAATCAATGCATTTACAAACTTCTGAAAGTACGGTTTTTTTGTCCCTGTCAGATGTGATTCACAATTTGATAGGTGTGAATAATATAGGGGTTAAATCTGAGTCTGAATTTTATCTGTTTAGTTCCCTTCGTTTTGGAATTGTATTCGAATAATCGGACAGATAGACTTTGCTCGAATTTTGATAGAAAGCTATTGATTTGGTGTAAAGCTTATTCCTCAAATTTTACTAGTTTAGCTAAAAGGGCAGACTTCGCCATAGAGAGATGGATTGACTGACATAGAGAAAGATATAATTTAATTTTTCTTCGTGAATAGGGAGGTGTGAAGCTTCGAGATTCGTCAAACTTTTGAGTCCGAATTTTTTGACGAATGCGACACTTTCGCAATACAACTCAATGCACACAATTCATGAAAAAATCATTCTAGAAAAACTAAAATCCTAATATTTAAAAATTATTAGAAATATTTACAAGTTAATAGAAATAGTTATCAGAAATATTTTAAGTTTTTAATGTTCTTTTCTGTTACAAGTGTACGAGAAAAGAACATTAAAAATAAAATCGGTTAGGACAAGGAATTTGCCGTGAGTCAACGGACGCACAACGACTTACTCGCTAGATTTAATGAGTCAGCGACCATAGAAATGTTCCCTTCCAATTTTGTTTTGTCACACTTGCTCAGAGAACAAGGGAGACACGAAATCGTGATTTATTCAGAGACATGCGTCATTCCAAAGAGGAGATCGTGCCTTTCTCGTCTGAATTGAGTATTCTTCACCTTGTTTCGTGGTCCAGAATTCATTAAAGCTTGACCATTAAAACGAAGGGTGTTTTCCAACAACAAGTAACATAACATGAAACATAACAATCTACATAAATATCTATGCACAGTCGTAATGGGTTTAAATTTGTAAATGACCTTTTGGGATACCTTGCATGTGAATACTATATTTGTTTTATGAAATAAAACTCAATTAAATTTGTTTTATGAAATAAAAATCAATTATGAGTTAAGCCCAATTAAAGAAACTATTTACTACAGTAACTCTGGTTACCAAGTATTATTATATAAAATAATCCTAAATCAAGCAAAAAATTTAAAAATTGTGAATAATTTATCTAAAAAAACTTAAATTTTTAAAAAAGTTTTATAGTTTCAGAAAATTTTCTTTACTAAATTTAATAAAATGTATACGGAAAGAAATTATCAAATTAAATTTGTTTAATAAATGATTCTCAAATAATTCTTGTATCTGAAAGTTTTGGTCAGGCTAAAAATGTCAGGGAAATCAAGTATGAAATATAATATGGTATCAAATGTATTTTATACTAAATTTGATATTAAAAAAACTGGTTCAAAATATTTGTATAAGTTGTCTGCATGCTTGCAAATTTTGAAATTGTTACATTATTATAAAATCTTGAAATTGTTACATTATTTTAAACTACTACAACATACATCTTTATTGTTTTATTGATGGCCTATTTTCGAAATTAATTTTAAAAATTGTGAATGCTAGTCTATTAATAAATGCTTATTTGTTTAGATACACTGTATCCATTCTTTAAAATATGATATTTTGTAATGTAAAATAAATTATTTCAGTAGAATATTTTTTAAATGAAGTTTCAATTCTCTTGACTGAAATTATTTTTAAAATTTCAAGGAATAGCCTTTTTTTTAAATATAAAAAAGTTTAGTCTATTATTAAACCTTCTAGTCATTTTACGAATAAACAATTGAAACTTTATTCTAGGTTTATTAATTATTTCTATTTATGATGGTTTAGATTACTGTATAAAAGCAGCTGTAGTTAATGGACTTCAAATGTTATTATGATTTAAAAATTTTCTCTTATAAAGATATAGATGTGGTTCCACATCTGGGAATAAGCAATTATTGCGTCAAAAGTGTTTTAATTTAAGTTCGAAATGTTTTATTTCACAGAATATGATAAATCAGTTTTTGAAATAATTAAATGTGCAGTGAAATAGCAAAAAAGTCATCTTTATCTTTATCTTTACTTATAATAAAGCACGATGTGTGTGTGTCTGTTGGCGATGTACAGGCCAGACCGTTCAACCTATGGCTACCAAATTTGGTACATGTATACCTTGGGTGCCGGAAATATGCACCTCGGAGCCCTTTTTTT
This sequence comes from Argiope argentata, assembly GCA_026289955.1. Lineage (NCBI taxonomy): Eukaryota > Metazoa > Arthropoda > Arachnida > Araneae > Araneidae > Argiope > Argiope argentata. The sequence goes on from JAOUZG010021179.1 coordinate 827,302, forward strand.
GAATTTTTAAATAAATTTTAATTAATTAAAAAATAAGCCAATTTTTGACGTTTTTTCGCGAGAACTTCTGAAAATATTACAGCACAAAATTGATTTTTGCATCACGTCAAAGCTCAAAAAATTAGCCTTTTAATGATACTAATGTTTTGACTTACGAATTAAAACTCTATTTTTAATGAATTTTAAACATTTAATTTAATCGTTTTTTTCCAGCAATTTATTTCGCAAAAATAAATAAATAAAATTTTATCTTCTCGAGGATTTCAAAAAAATCAGCTTTTAATAAAATGTTGCCATCGCATTTTCAGAAGTTCTGATTAAAAATAAAGTGAATTACTACCAACAATTAAACAGAAAAATATAATTTTCATCACGTGATTATATGAAATGAAATAAATAGGAAATGTGATATTTTTTAAACAATAAATGCAAGAGAAAATTTTTCTTGATCGTTTGCACTATCAAAATTAATTAAATTAAATAATTAAAATAAATAAAAATACAACGTAGAAACATATTAAAAACATTTACGACAGTTAAAACTGAAAAAGAATTTTTAGAAAAGCACCAAACGATAATCTTCTGAGAGCGAGATTTATTATTTAAAAGCAAGAAATCTTAAACGAACTTTGAAAATGACGTCATTTCAAAGAAACGACGAACAAAAAGCAATTGATTATCAGTAGTTGTAAAATATTTTTGCTTAATGTCGGACTATTCTGCTTTCAGTTCTTAGTTTTTTTTAAAGACATGCTTTGATTGAGTAAAGAGGTCTTTATATTAATTGAAGATTCATCATTTTCAATTTAATTTAAAAGTGAATTTTACGTGCACTGATAGAAAATCAGAGAGAGATGCGGACTTCAAAAGATAGGACTGCTTAAGGCCTGACATAATAGTATAAGTGAATTATATGACTATCGAAATTGGAAGCTTAAAAATATTTTGCTGAAAAACTTATTATGAGACCAAGTTATATCAAAAATGATTTAACCCTTTAGTCGGCATTAATATTGGCGAGCCGACTGGTCGCCAAAGGCGGCTAGTATGAAATAAATAGGAAATATATGAAACAATTGATCTATACACTTTAACGGCAATAAAAGATGTCGAGAGAATTTCAAAATCAATACATTACGAAAATCGTGAATACTTCATCTTATATCAGATATAAATTCTTGCATGGCGTGTTAAATTTAAAGCTGATCTGAACCCCAGTTTGTCCAAATTTATTCAGAATCTTTTTATTTTTTCTATAGCTTAGTATGGCCAATTCATATGAATTAGTAGTCAAATTTCCAAGAAAAGACCCCTCACAATCATGTCCAAATCTTTGTTGATACTGAATTTTAACCCGATTGTAAATATGAACCTTTTAACATCTTCCAAAGCCTTTATAGTTCTTTTTCTTTTGCCTTTGGGTAATAAATATTTGATTAATTAAAATAAAATTGTTTTTATGACATATTTTTTTAAAAATAGGAAAGAGAAACAGGCAATATTGTTAATTTCTTATAATTGCTGAAACAAAGCTAAATGAAATTTCTTTCCTCTAATTCCTAAGAAAAATTCTTTTACTGTTCTGTTTTGATAGTAATCCACACAACAGGTCATTCTTACCTAAGATTTTACATCAAACTTACAATAAAAGAATTGTCTTACGGTGGATTTTTAGAAGCGGTGGAAATTTCATGGTCATCCTATTATAAAGCAAAAAAAAAAAAGCATTAAATTTTGAGAAAGAAAGAACATTTTTTGTTTTTTGTTTTATAAATTACTTCTCTTCATTTTTTCATGTGACATAAACTTTTTGTGTACATGACCACGCATTGCTGAATGAATTTTGAAATGCTTTTGATATATGGCCGCTAACGCTGGAAGACAGGTTTTATTTTGGAAGATTCAGTTTTATAGTATAAATCATACCGGAAATCTTTTTTCTAGTTGAATGATTAATGATTCATATTGTTGAACTTTTTATCATATGAGAACATGATATTGTTTTCGTTAGGAGATATTATTGAATAATTGAAGGCAAAGAATAATTGAAACTGAAAATAGCGTAGGCAATGAATGAAGCATAAATGGCAATATTAGTTAGCTCTTTTAATTATTTATTTACCGGCTTTTATCAGTATTGCATTATTATTATGTATGCTACATTGAAAGCAAATGCGTTTCTAAAAAGTTGACTGGCTTTTACCAGTTTTGCTTTATTATTACGAATGCTTCTTTGACAGCAGATGCGTTTTTAAAAGGTTGGTGTAGAACTATGACATCATAGTGGTTATTTCACCTCAAAATCGGTCTGTCTCCAAAACTTTGTTTGACAGCTAGAAAAATTGAACATGAAAGTTTAAAAAAAATTATCATTATATATAGTGGCTCAAACAATTGAAGGTACACTTTACTTTTATGTGATAAATCCAACTTTCGATATGAATTGCACATAAACAGAAAAGTTCAAACATATTTTATTTTTACACTTAAACAAATGGTTTAATTGGAAGTAAAAATAAATAAAATTCCCCACCCTTAAAACTGAAATTTTTTTGAAGAATTTCAAATAAACACCCTCAAATTTTTGCCTTAATAAATTGAGAATACACCATCAAAATTTTTGGCAATATCTCGCAAAGAAAGGAGTTGTCAATATTTAATTGCATGTATTTTGTATTTTAAAATGGTCTTTATACGTTGTGGTACCGATTCGACCAATTTTTGGTGGAATCTGAAGCTATTTTATTCCATTTTTTATAACTCTTGTTTTAAATCTATTATGTTTCTAATTTTGTATTTTTGAACCATTATTTAGAGTATGGCCCACAGATATTCAATGCATTGATGTAGAAATACTGTGGTAATGGACATAACTACCGTTTAGAATGAAAAAGACACTACAATTTGACTTAAAGTTCATTTTGGCATTATTCTTTCTTGGACTAGCATTATGTCAGGTTTACACTATAAGATGGCAAGTAAACAGCTCAAGTGCAAAAAAGGCCCGTTGTTGTTGTTGTTACTTATGGCACTTGCCTATGGACAAGCCCGCCGCTGATACAACAGCAGATTTAAGCCAAAAGAATCGTCTCTTGTTTTTGAAGTAGCACCAACTCGGGCCAAGAGTAGGACTTAGCTACACACTCACCACATTTGCTTGCACAGCCCCTTTTTACCGGGGAGGGGCACATGCCCGGGGAGGGGAACAACCATGCCCGAACCAGGACTCGAACCCGGGACTCCCAGAGCATGAGGAAGACGCACTACTTCTGTGCCAGAAAGCCGGCAGAAAGGACCTGACTGATGTTTGCCAAAATTTCCATGCTTGGCTATAAATAGAAGTTTTGTTATCACTAAATTTTCTTTTTCCTTACATGTCGTCTTAAAGTCATGGATATTTACACAAAGAAACATGGTAAAATAAAAAATAATGTTCATCAATAAAATATGCCAATGTACCAAAATTTGGAAAAATATAGAAAAGAAATGACTATTAAAATTTAAAAAAATAACACAATCTCGCATCAGGACTAAAAAATGTCGGGATTAATATACGATAAATGATCAATTTTTGTACGCCAAAAAACGCCAAATTCTACAAAAACATGCCAAGTAAGAAAAATACAATGTAATGACGGAATTGTGGTTGTCCCGTCGGGGCAATTACTTGCGATTGAACAGAAATTTTCACCCTTACTACGCATGCGCTTTCTACTGGCCGTCTTATAATTGATCGAGTGTAAACACGGCATTACTTTAATTTAATTTTTGAAATTGAAAACTATTTATAAGCAACCTATCTTGCTTTTTATTACTTCATGATACTATACTAGAAGCTTTCAAAGAACAGTTTAATGAACAGGAGTATTGGTTTGACTGGCAGCTATATCATTATAATGGAATTAATTTATTTAAAAATTTCTTTTGGTTATTATAATAAGACTGAAAAATTTGAATTTAATGGAAACAGCCAGTTATAAATTATAGACCTTGCAAATTAAATAAAAATTACAGATTACAAAATTAAATCGAAAATGGGAATCTTACTTTAGCATTGTCGTTTATGTTGAGGTTGGAACTGAAAGTAACAAATAAATAAAAATAAATATTTCTATCATAAGTTCGCTGTTACTAGAATATTCTAGAAGTTCTTCTATGTGTGGTATAATCTAGTGATTATAATGTGGCTTGATTTTTAAATTATATTCTGATAATTACATCGCACTTAAAATTTTTTTAGAAATCCACAAAATTCAATAGAATGCGGTTATAAATTAGTTAAAAAATCGTTAAAGAATAAACATAAATTGCTTATTATTAGAGAAGGATAATTAAACATTAATTTTTTTTTGGAAAAACACCAAACGACATTTTCGCGATTCTTTGTGGCGCTAAATTTATTAATTAAAATTAATAAAATAAAAGATAAATTAGTAGCGCTATCTGACTTAATCTGCAAGAACGTAATTGATTTCAAAATTATCGTTTGTACTTTTACTTTTAAATTTATAAAAATAAAATAAAACAGCGGTAAATTACTAGTTTAATCTGGCGGTGACGTCACTTCATAGAAACGATGAACCGGATGTCCAACGAAAACAATTTTTATATATTAAATCTTAAGTTTGGCTAAAGCATGTGACTTGATAATTTAAAGGAATTAAGAAAATAGTTTGAATATTGCTATAACAATGAAATTATTACCACAACGCAGGTATCAAATTAAATTAATAAAATTGCTGAAACAAGCAAGAAAAATATGAAAATGACATTGGTATCATTAATAATATAATTTTAATAAAGTAAAATTATATCCTGTGAAATGTAACTTTAATGCAATGAAGTTACTTAATTTTTAATAAATTGATAGCTAACTTAATTTTGAAGTTTTATAAGCTGACAGTGTTCTTTTTCTTAATCATTAAGAGCATGGGATGATATTAAAATAACATGTTTCCAATGCCTAAGAGAAACGTACTCTTTCAAAATTATGAATACATAAGCATTTTATCATTTACATATTTAAACTAGTTTCCTAAAGCAAATAATACAAGCATCAGATATCCAAAGAATGAAATAAAAACAAATAAAAAAAGCTTAAATGACTCTACAAGATAATGCAATTTTTTAAAGAAAATCGTCATTTGCTCGAATGGTATGACCAAATATTTTCCATTATTTTTGTTATTTCGGCTTTAGAGAAATAACCAGACTATAAATTATCTACTAGAAACTTCTTTAAATTATCATGAGTTTGTATAACAGTAGACAAGATGATTTATTTTGTATAAACAAAGCAAAATATTTTTTTTAAAAAAATCCTGTGATTTATTGCATATTATTAAATATGAATAAGCGTTTTTATCGTATTGCTTTTCTTCTATTCGGAATTTGTTGAACCATTTTCCTTTGGATTTTAAAATAAAATGCGGCCTTTTTCGAAGATAAAAACATTATTAATACTGTAAATAAGTAAAAAGCTGTTTGTATCTTAAACATATCTCATAGTAGCAAAATTTTTCTAATTATTTGATGCAAGATTTCGCCTATAACATAAAAAATATAGTTTTGAATATTTATTTCTTGCCAGGGATGTAGAAACGTCACAAAAAGTTTTACTGCTGTTACTAAAACTTTTCACACACAATTTGTTGTAATTGTAGTTTTGAAATTTGCTTTCTTTTCTACTATAAACTTAATTTTTTAGTACAGTTATTTTTTTTTTGAGCTTTTACATATACAGCATAATATTTTTTAAAAATATACTGGTGTGCAAAACTTAAACATGTGATTCTTTTGCGATAACTCTGCCAGAAATGATCTGAGAGGCATGAAATTCAGAAATGAAAGACTGTATTTTATACTTAAACGATGGCGAAGGCACAGTTGTTCAGAAATGAATACAATGCTCATAGTATGGAATTAAACAAGAAAACGCTTTATTAAACTGATAGTATCACTGCACATGATATTTTTTGCAAGAGGAAGAACGAGCAGATGTTTCTTTGTATGAGATATGCCTTCCCCTTACTGAAATGGTTGCTTCACACCGTCTCTCCATGCTTAGAACCTGATTCTCAAACAGTTCTTCAGGTAAGAGTGCTCATTACTGAATCAACATCTATTTCAGTTGTTGGGTGTTCAAAGGAGAATGTAATCATACCGCAAGGCATTACCCCCAAAGCGTCCCACACATGTTCTATAGGATTTAAATCAGGAGAGAATGCTGGCTAATTCATTTGAGTGATATCTCCACTTTCTAGAAGCTGTTGAAGGGTACATTATCATTCATAAAAATTAATTCTGGTCCTAGAGTACCTGGGAACAGACGAACATGTGGAAGGATTACATTTTTACAATAGCAATCTCCAGTTACCGAATCTCTGTCGAATATGTGGAGCTCGTCCCCCCCCGTTCAGCAGAATATCTTCCCAACGACAACTCCGGTCTCTTTCTGTGATGTTACTGGGATGAAACCGTGTCCCAACCTTTTTCTAAATCTACTGACGTTGAGCATCATTTGTGGTATTGTAACTACTCTTATCTATAAAGAGGACATGATTCCATTGATGAGATGCCTGGTTTTTGAGATCCTTGCACCACTCTAAACGGTACCACCAATGACCAACTTTCAAAGGGATGCAGCGTTCAGGATGGAAGGTGGGCGAATAGGTCACTTTTATGAAGGCGCCTGGCCCCAGTAAACCTCAACGCTTGTTGTCTTGTTACTGAGCCGTAGCCTCTCTTGCTGACCGGCATCGGTTTCTTTTCGTTTGCAGGAGGATATATCGGTCATTAACTGCGGTTGTTTTCCTAAGGAGGCCATCACTAACTTTTCTATTAACTGAACCTAAGGCTTGGAAGACTTTCATAGCGTATGAAACAACATTTTTTGTTGATTTTGAACTCTTCAGCTACACTGGTCAAACTGCTCCCCTCCTCCAGCTTTATGATCCTTCTTCCACGTCTCAAGCAATTCAGGTGATTTCTTCCACCAATATTTCACGAAAAAAATCCTTTACACTTGCAGCGAAAGACTTTAACCATACCACCATCTTCCCCCCTTGTAATCTTGAGTTGCACACACCATCTATAAGCATTTTGTGTACAATCACATCTCCTATAATGTTTTGTTCCTGACCTTTGTATACACATCACCTTTATATTGAATTGTGTGTTCATTGCACAGATCGCAATAACCTCTTTTCTGAAATTTCATCAATACCTACTTAAAATGTACATTATTGCTTACATTTTGCACTCCAGTGTCGATCAGTCTAATCTTTACTGAGAATGTGCAACGTGAGAGTGTAAATTTATCAAATATCTCGATTTAAAATATGCGAAGACATTGCAAGATGAACTTCATAATTCGGGACCACTTTCAAATACCAAGGAAAACTCCTGAATCGGCTTCCTCTTCTTCAAAACTCCATATCATTGCAACAGATGAAAAAACAGAGATTTAACTTTCATCTTACTATGTGTATCATAGATATTTTTCGTATTTATCAAACACAGTGCTGAATTTGGAAGATATATTGACAAAATCTTTTCGCAAAAATCCGTAGTTAAAGCATATATTTTTGAGGAGAGAGAAATTAGAAATTTCCAATCATTGAATTTTTTCAAAAACTGTTGGATCAAAAGTGATATTTGTTGTATTAAAATTTTCTTTGGAGCATCTATAGGTAGCTGTTTGTGTTAATTGATGTACAGAGTTTGCACAATTCAAGCTGGTTTTAAAAATCAAAACTGAAGTTGCAGATCGGATTATTATTGGAAACATTTAATGGCGAATCATAGTAAAACATTTTCAATGTACAAGCTGTCCATAGTTAAACGACCCTATTTTAAAGTTGTCTACAGGCGAAACCATTGTTAAGAAAGTTTTAAATTTTGTATAAAACATAACGAAGGGATAGGAATTCGCTTGAACAAATAAAAAATAGTTCAAAATTTCGCCACCAGGGGCAGTTTTTAAAATGAATTACACATTTAACATATATTTGGCAAATTTACTTACAACAAAACATATTCAATATGACAGCCATCATTTTTTGCTACCATTTGATTTTGTAAGATAGCATGTTCCCCAGTTGACCACAGCAAGCATGTCAATATCTTTTGAGTGCAATTTTCATGCAAAATGGAACTCCTCCACATATTAGCAGTTGTGTAAAAGACACTCTTCATAATCATTTTACAGAAGAACATGTCATTTACTGTAAATTTAGGTCTGACCTCACCGGTCTCCAGACCTAAATTCATGTAACTTTGGGCTTTGGGGACATTTAAAACATCTTGTAAATCGTGATAATCTCAAAACTTTACTTGATTTATAAAGCAGCATCCCATAGCATGTACCTACTATTTCCCAGAACAAACTACGGTCATAAAGAGCGAATATAGAAAATAGCGAATTAATTTGTGAAATATATTTGGAAAGAAACATGAGGTTTTCCTCTGCTCATGTAAGTTGAAAATGCCGTTACAAATCTAATCCAGATGTGTTTTTTGAAGCACCAATACTGGAAGTTTCTATTCTCCTGTGCGTAGAGTTAAAAAATGCTAGTAGTTTCAAATTCAAACACCAGCCATATACAGTAATATTAGATATGCGTAGAAACTATACAGCAGTAAGTACTAGACCATCAAGACAGGCAATTGCTCTTTCGGTGAATCTTTTTTATTGTCTTCGTGATCTTATTACTTGCAACCTTAACACTGGCTGAAAACAAAACCAGGGCAAGGATATTTCTGATTTACCCTTTTGATTTTACAGGACTGGAACAAGTGACACATCTCTTGTAACATACACAAATAAAATTGCTTGAATATTTTATACCAATTATTATATAAACCAATATATTACCAATTATTATTTTATACCAATTATATATATATTATTATATTTATACCAATTACTATATATTATTATTATATACACTAATTATTATTTTATACCTTTATTATATAAGATTTCTCTCCCTCCTTTTTCTCTTTAGCTCCCCGCTGTTCCCGTCTGTGGACATTCGAACGAGTGATCGGATACGAGATCTCCGGATTCGATGACAGGACCATCCCCGGGGTGAGCACGAGGCTGCAATGCGAGGAGCTCTGCCTGAGGGAACGGGGCTTCGTGTGCCGTTCTGGCGAGTACGACTACGCCTTCCAGCAGTGCCGACTCAGCAGCGAAGACAGGCGGTCGCAGCCTTCGTCCTTCAGACCGGCCTTCGGAGACGTCGACTACTTCGAGAATCAGTGTGTCAAAGGTAACGCTTTCACCAATGCGTCATCATGGGGCAATAACCTTTTCACAATCCATCCTTTCAAACGAAGTTGTTGCGTAGGTTGACACATCTATTGGTCGAATATGAAGTTGATTATTAAGATTTCAATTGAACAGATTACCCAGCTGTTTTGAAAGTTTAAAGCTAAAAGGAATTTCCATTCTTTTAACCTCTTCGTCGACTGTAGTGCGTCCAACTGAAACTTCTGCAAGGCGGCCGTTACTTGCTTCACGCGTTCTTCTTTATTTTAAAACTTTTAAACGCTTACAACCTTTTGTAAATGTTTGTTAATTTCAGTTTTTATTTTTGTTTGATCTAATGCGGAGAAAAACAAGCCCTGGAGAGAAATTTTAGTGGACAGGAGAGGACGGTGAAAGGGTTAATGAAAACTATTTTTGAATAGTGGGGACATTTTTAAACAATGCATTTCTCTTAAGGTAATCGGAAATTATGGATATTTTTTAAGCATTTTGCAAATTTTCATTTTCATATAATTTATAAAAGATTGAGTATAAAATATGCAACAACTGATTTTTCCGTCTGATGGGGTAGTTATTATCTAGAATTATTTGAGCTGGGAAAAAATGGTCTAGGAAATTTAAAGTTAACATTGCATTTCAAAACACATACAAAACGGACTTAATTATGAGCGTTAATTATGTGTTATGCCAATTTAATGCCTTATTTTAATACCAATTAATAATAAGGAGAAGAGGAATTAAGTGCAAATATCAGCATTAAAAAATGGTACAAAACAACGTATTGCTTCATTTCACATCAAACTAATATTTATTTTATACCTGGGCCAATTGAGAAAATCAATTTTAGCAATTGGGACAACGAGGGGTTGTTCTGTAGTGGACGTTCTGAACCCTTTAGAACGTCCACTACACACCAACATAAGGATGTTAGAATTCTCCCACAAACATATCTCTTCAAGCACATATATATGGCTTCTATTCAAAGGAATTCAATCTTAATTCTTCGATCTTAAGATCCAAAAGCAGAGACCTTAGCATCAATTTACGTTAGCCTTTAAAAATTATTTCCCGATAATTCAATATAAAGACATCAATTCTACACACCAACATACGAAATTTGAAACTATCTCTCACCAGGCTCACCCAAATGACTAATACTCGAAGGAATTGG
>JAOUZG010021179.1:837756-857256 GCA_026289955.1 Argiope argentata
ACCGTTAGTAAAAAACATGAATTCCATCATTCTTAATAACAAAGCATCAATGTCATCATCACCATTAAAAACAAAGTATCAAGATAATCAATATCATTAGTATCATACCATCAGTGCTATCGTTATTATTAATAATAAAAAAATGTCAGTGTCATCATTACTATTTGTATCATAACTACCAAAGCAATAATTACTATTTGTATCATATTACCAATGCCATCATTATCATTAATATTATCTCACCATTTTCATAGTAATTTTTCAAAATTACTATCATTATTATAGTATTCTGCTTACCATTAAGGGCTAATAATAATTCAGACATTCAGGATATTAATATCCCTATAATAACACAGTACTGGTGACTAACTGCATTGAAGTTCAATTAACGTTTCAAAACAGTAAATTTCTATGAGCTGTAATTATATGGCTACTAATATTAAATTTATAATCCTTGTGGTTTAGATGAATCCCTAGAATGCTATTCTTGGTTGCAGAATCAAGCATTGGTGCCTTATGTCGTGTTCGTTCCCTTCAACAGAAAAAAAGATGTTTTCATTTTCAGGCTTACGAATATATAGCCTTTTATGCATAAGTGTGAATGGTTGCAATGGTGAAAGATTGCTCACGAACTGTATAGAAAACATTTTCTTAATATCAGCTTTTTAAAAACGTTTCACTTCGAGAAGTGATTGACATTTCACTGTTCCTTTTTGGTGCAGACTTTCAGAGATTCAGCTTCTCCCATAAAGTTCGAGACCACAATATTAGAAACTCTATGTTCTGTAACCGAATCTCTCTTTTTTCTTCTTATTTGGTTAAATCGCTCATAATCGGCTTTCCTATGTATTATGAAAAGTAAAAAACTCAAATTTTTGCCATTGTTTCAGAGAGATGACCATCTGACCAACACAGTTGTGATTCAGTATCACCCTCTGATTCAGCAGAAGGGAGACCGGGTCATCAAGCTGTACTGTTCGCTGTTTGAGGAAACCAATAGAACCATCTCCAAGACATTCCAAGTATCACAAGGGTAAGAAACGTTTAAATCAAAATGAGTGAATATCATGAAATTAATTTAAAAAATCATTTTGTAACAGTCTTAAAAGTTTCCTTAGTGAAAAAATTTTAAATTTCAAATTTTAATTGATTTATAATTTAGATTATTGTAGACGCTCTACACCGTTCTGTTCACTGTGTTTGCAATTTCTTCATTGATATAACTTTATACATATAATTATACCATGGATAAGGTCAGTGGTACTTAAAAACAAGTACACATTAAAAAAATTCATCAGTGATTTATTTTGAAATTAAGTCTTAATTATAATTAATTCAGTATTTCAAAAATTTTATGAAACCTCTAACATTAAAATTTGTGAAATTCCACCATGTAGTAGCATATATCCATATGAAAATTTTTTTAAATATTTTTTTTTAGTTTTGTAATTGACATTTAAAACGGAAGATCTGAGGGTTTGCAAAATTGCATACAAATTCAAAGATACGTGAAACAGAAAGTATTTCAAGAATTATGCCTTTTTTAGGAATTTATACTTTAGCTGTTGCATGACACACGCTTGATTCGTATCCATATTAAAATAGTTCAAACCTTCTATTAAGTAGATAATATGAATCACAAGATTAAAAAATAGCAGGTAATATGCTAATAAGCAGTTAGCAATGTTATAGTGTTGTATGATTAAATTCATATTCAGTTAAAATTTTGATTAACTACACGAGGTTTTAAATTTCACAATAATGTTATAGGCATTTGTTTATATTTATGACTTCTGGCAACAAATCGCCAAAAAAAATACAAATTGCTGCTAACCTGGCAATTGACAAAATTAGCATAATTTGGAAATTTCCAAGTAAAATCGTTTTTTACTTAATAATATCAAAAATCTCCTTTTAAGCAAGGGAATAGCAACCATCTTAGTGAAATACAAGCATTTTATTTACAATGGAGCTTTATGAATATGGCGAAATCTTAATATCGCCAAGCAAGTTCGAAAATCATAAAAATACGCAAGTATCACATTATAAGAAATTGACGTTAAATCCTAGCATACGGCACCCTTTGGTGCCATTTAAAAAATGCCACCAAAGTTAAACCGACTCATTTACAAATGTCGTCAACTTAATAGGAACCATAGCTTAAGCAACCAGCCAACCAGCGTTCACGGCAGAAATTACGTCACGGTTTCTTGATATAAAGTCTCCCAATCAAAGGGTACCGTATACTAGGATAATACCGAAATTTACCTATGTTTAGTAACTGAAAAATATCGATGATTTCAAAGTATAATTGTAGATGTTTTGTTTACAAGCTTCATCCATTGTAAAATTTCAATGAAACACAAATAAAATCATCAAGATAATCTTACTGACTATGAATAATGTTATATACAGACAAAATATTGCCACTGTAAGCATTTTTCAGAAGCATACTTTTTTTTATCTATAAATACTTCAATGAAATAATTAACAGTTTAAAACTCTTTTTAAAATATGTTTGTAATACATACAGTAAAAATATGTTTAAATTGCTCCAGTGCATTTTTCTGTAAATTAATGAAATACTTGTACTTAAAAGGCTGGAGCCAGCCGTGACTGCCGTGGTAAACGCCACTGCTCCAACTCCGAATATCCGTCTAAGGATTACGGACGCCAACGGTACAGACATTACTGGAACCAGAATTGGAGAACCACTCTATTTCCGCATCGAAATTGACGAAGACAGTATGTGCAATAACAAATTTTTCCTTTTCTCTGATGTTATTATAGTTTATTCCTCTTGGATTGTACGCCAATTGAAATTAAATAAGAGACCATGGAAAGAGGGGTGCAATAGCTTCTGTGGGTAAGGACCCCTGGGCAGCCGAGGGCAGAAGTCTGAATTTAGCTCATATAAAGATGACAGTCTCACATTCACTCGCACAAACTTTTTTACAAGGGGGGGAGAACTCTTTCAAACACACCACAGGTAAAACGAAGTTTGAAGAACAAATAAATATTATTTCTATTATATTCTAAATTATCATCTGTTTTGAAGTATTTTAAATCATTATATTATATGAATGCCGGCCTCCCGCGCCTTCCTCATGATCTGGGCGTTCCACGTTCAAATCCTGGTGTGGTCATGGTTGTTCTTCTGTGTACTATCTGTGAGATGTGTGAATGTGCCCCCCTCTCTTGTAAAAAGGGGATGTGCAAGTGAATGTGATGAGTATGTTGCTAAGTCGTACTATTGGCCTACTTCGAGAACGAGAGACGCCCCTTTCGGCTTAAAATCGCTAACGACCATCATCTCGATTCTCCATGGCAAGTACCATTAGTAACAACAACAGCATATCCTATGAATGTTTTTTGCAAAGTGGGAGTGTTGCGATATGTTTATGAGTTAAATTTGATGGTCAGCAACAGTATTTTATTTAAAATTTTTCGCCACTGGACGACAGAAGAGAGGTCTAGAAACATAAAAACATTTCATTCTCTTGAGTCATTTTCAAAAAGTTGACTCAAATGTCTCCTATAAAAATTAAATAAAAGCAATTTTGTAAATCATATACTAAATCTTAAGAACGTGGTGCAGTTTCTAGGAAGTGAGTTATATTGCGACAACTCTACAAAAGCTCATCAAAAGTTTGTTTTGGTTGGTCTTAAGAAACTGTAACAAAAAAAAATAATCTAAAAGCATTCAAAACATGAGAATTAAAGTATCCGGTAAGTTATTTTTGAAAAATTCAGCTTTAACAACCGCATCTTATTCTTAAATTGAGCCATTCATTTATTACCAGTGATGACTCTTGAGTCATTATCGCAAAAAACTTTAAGATAACCCATTTTATGTACCATGAAAATGCAAAGAAAACTCCGTTAGCCGGGCTCAAGCAAAAAATCGCCAAATAATGTAGAATTAAGCCATATTACAAAGATTTTAAAGTTAAAAATCACCAATAATGTAGAATTTCACCGAACCTCTTCGGCGATTTTTTGCATTTATATGGCAAACGAAAAAGTACCATTATAGTAAATTAAAGTATGAAACAGACGTGAGAAATAGTTTACTTTTTGAAATATTTTCTTTTGTTATCATCATAAATAAATATAATGTTTGCAACATACAATATTCTAGAATTCGGGGTTAAAACTTAGGGATTGAGAGGACATTCCAAATTTAAGAGGTTTGTGGCATAAAATGTGTGGTTATAAACAACATAAGTATCTAAATAGGATCAGTTTATTATTAAATGGGTACTTACGTATTATAACGTTCAACTTTATCGCCAAATTTAAAGTCGTCGCCAATGAGTTGCTAAATCGCCAATTATGACAATCCGGCAATGGTGTAATCCGTTGATATTTATCGCCAAATTTAAATCCGTCGCCAATGAGTTACTAAACCGTTGGCGAACACGGTATAATACGTAAGTACCATTAAATGTTTTCAGAGATACAGGGCTTATATTATGCATCCTTCCATGACCGAGGTTTCGATAATAACTTTTAGAGTAATTTGTATTTATTGAGAACAAAGTTCCAAGATAAAAAGTATCAAGATTAAAATTTTGATAAAATTTATGATCGGTATTTTATATTAAGATAAATTCTTCTTTTTTTCAGGTGTATTTGGTATCTTTGCTCGCGATATGACTGCCAAAAATGGTAGAGGTGACCAAATGATTCAACTTATCGATACAGAAGGGTGAGTAACATAATTTTTATTTACAGGTACTGTCGCTATGATTTTGATTGGGGCTCCATCCATGTGTATTGCAAACGAATAAAAAACGATGTTTAATTCTACATAAAAACACAGGCGAAGTAACCATAAGAACAATATTTGCAATAAACAGGAGCCTACAAACAGCAGATTTCTATTAAACAATCCAATAGAGCAAAGGGGAGAAAAGATAATTCAGTTACTTTCTCTCGGCCCCTTGGGCGAGCTTAACTCTTCTCATTATTGATTCTATCTTTTGAGTTTTTATATCCTCTGTGATAGAGTCTAAAACAAAAGTTGAAGCTCGAAACATAAAGAAGTTATGATCAATATTCTAGAATATTCGGTATCCTTTATTTGTGCTCCTTGTTTTATGCCGAAGGCTATTGATCGGCCTTAATTCAGAATCCATTATTATATCTATAAAGCTATCTGCCTTATTGATTGAAATACTGCATAGGGAAGCCAAACACAGACTCACCGACCCCCGAACCCCCACGAATTAACCATAAAACTGAATGACCAGACCTCCGTAACAGCAACAATAGCTAGAACTGTGGTTGAATTCTAATGTCCATAACCGGTCACGGTACAACCCTCCCCGTAGAAATTACTTTCCGTCATCGATGGGAAGAGTCCAACTTCCACCTATCAGGGTACCACCCAAGGGTGGCGGGATCCAATCACCATACAGGAAGCCTCTCATCCTCAATTACGAGGTGCCCCCTCCTGGGGGTTTACTTCAGAGGGAAACAAAATTACCAATTGTAATTGTTATTATTGTTAAGTAAAAATATGATCAAGATGCAAATTGAATAGTTCTAACAATTAATCGAACCAAAATTCAATCGAATATAACCAATAGATATATTCATAAGAAGTTACGGAAGATTTTACAAAATATCTTAATAATATATTTCTATCTTTTAACAAATTGGGGTTATTTTATTTAAAAAATTGATGAATATAAATATTAAAATGAGGTATTTTAGTTCGGGGAAATCCTTCTGTTAGCATAAAGCATAAACTTGCAAAGGAATTGCCAGCTAGAGTGTCTGTACGCAAACAGATAAATCGAACAGACTTATCAATATCATACAGAGAAACTAGAGTAATTCAACTTTTTATAACTATTCATTGTGTCTTCCTCAAGAGATAGATTTATATTTATGGAGTATTCCAGTTTCTGAGCAAATTTGTGATATAGCTTTTGTTAATTAGCCCAACATGGTGCTTATCTTCCCTTTCAGTCTCTATATGTCCTGAGGTAGCAGGGGTTTGAAGATTTTGTTTTTAAGAGCGAAACTCTTCTAAGTAAAGAAAAACGGCAAAGCTTGCCGTTTCGCGTCTTCCTCGAGTTCTGGGAGTCCCTGGCTCGAGACCTGGTTAGGGTAGGGTTGTTCTTCGGTGTGCTATCTCTGAGATGTGTGACTGTGCCCCTCTTTAAAAAAGTTCTGTGAAAGCCACTGTGTGAGCGTGTAGCTTAAGTCGTACTCTTGGCCCTAGTTAGCGCTCTTTGAAACAAGAGATGCAAACCTTCGTCTTTCGTCTGCGGATGTATTAGCGGAGGTTGTTCATGGCAAGTGCCATAAATAACAACAACATCAATGGTTTGAATCCCTACATAAAATCCAAAGATGGGGTCAAATGTTCGTTCAGGAAGTGTCGAGCTATGTTATGCCAATAATTTTTCGAGGCTTTATAAATGGTTTCGAGAATTTTTCAACCACTTACTAAGCAATCTTGACAATACCATGAAGAATAAAAAATATTGTTAAAGAGTTCTATGTCTGCTTTACCTTAAAACAAAGAATGTTTTACTTACACTGAGACGCATATAAATTCCAGCAATTTTGAGCAATTTGCCCCATTTTTTAGATAATATTGATAAATAGATAATTTTGTAACTTGATAGTTAGTATTCAAAACATGATTTGTTTAAAAATCTGAAATCAATATACCTACCATATCAACAAATCAAAAGAGGAAGCTATGAAATTCAATCTTATAGTCGATAAACAAAGAAAGCATAATTCAATATAATCATTCAACGATTTATTATCACCTATCAGTCATTAATTATCCAGATTATGACACTTCAAATAAAAAGCAACATCCTATGAACTAAGTTACGCCACTCAATATAGTTTTCCAATCTCTCTTTAATAGTTAATAATTAGTTTGTTATATTTATTGATAAAAGAGTCAGACATTAAAAAGAAAGAATAGAAAATGAATTGACGTATTCCTTCTGAAAATGATATATCAGCTTATTTAAGTTATTATTCATAAAGTTAGAGAAGATATATAAAGTTTATGCATCAAAAATATTTATTTACACATGTTTCATATAGTTTCATGTTTAAGGCATATGTGGTATCTTTTATAAATGAAAAATCCAGATATTTCTAGTTAGGAATACTAATATTTCAAAAAGTCTGGTTATTAGATAACTGCTTTTTATAGTAGGAAAAAAGCGCATTTATGTTTTGGAAAGGAAATATTCTAATAAATATTAGATTGGGTGTTTTTTATAAAATGCATTATTTATTAGAATAATAAATAATAAATAATTGAAGAACAGTTTAAGGAGAAACTCGGGATTTGGTTTAGTTATATTAACACACCATTGGAAAGCAACATTAGAGTACATTTTAGGACGGATCTCGTAATTTTGAATCTCGGTCAGAAGACGAGGACGATACCTGAGCTGACACCCCATCTCCACACAACATCACATTACATCAGTGGGAGGCCATTTAGCTCTGACAGGTTTAAAGTGCAACAGACCTCTTTACAGGACGATTCTTAGGTGGAATCGAGTCTCAAACCTATAATCCTATGGCCCACGAGCCAAGACCTTACCACCGGGGCCCGAGAAACTGGAGAATCATCACCTTGAAATTATGAGCCTGGATCAAATGATGATCACCATGGCATAAATATAACCATATGAAGATCCTTGATCTGAAAATTCCTTTAACTTTTCATATGTTGAGCTAATAAAGTGATACCAGTTTATAGATTCGAATATATTTCCATAATTTCAAACTGAGTATACAACTTCCGATGAAATCTTGGAAAGAGGAGGAATATTGAGAAATCCACTAAATAAATACTGAAAATGAAAATTTCGAATAGCGGGGAATAAAATATTACTGGAGATATTTTGCAAACATAATAATATAATTTCGATATTTTTCGATAATTTGGCATTTATTCAATTAATCCAGTCACATAGGGTGACCTCATCATGTGTCTAAGTTCTTGAAGCATTTTAAACTAATATATATACTATATGATTATTTTCTAATAATTCGGGATAAATTGGGAAAGGTAAGGATGGTCCCAATTGGTCAAAATTTGGTACCATCCTTGATGTCTACTTACAGTGTCTAAATATCAGTCTTTTCTTCCTAGCTGTGCGAGTGATTCTCGTATCTTCCCCCCGTTCGACAAGATCCCGGGAAGCAAGTCTCTGCAGTCCCGCTTCCAGGCTTTTAAGTTCTCCGAGGACCCCGTCGTCCGCTTCCAGGTGAATGTCCACTTCTGCCTTGAAGAATGCAATCCGGTCATCTGTCCTGGAGGAACCCAGTCCTGGGGCAAGAGGAGGAAGAGGGAAGACAGCGGAGACAACGAAATCCCTATTGTGCCCGATTACCCACTTGTTGCTGCTATCGTCGTGGAAGGCTCCTCTTTCGGCAACAACACCGGACCTTCTGACAGATATATAGGTAAGGATATATAGGTATAGATATATAGGTAAGGACATAAGGATAGATATATAGGTAATTCAATACAATTTTTTATTCACTCAATTCATTAGATTTAACTATATTGACTGATTGATTATTTATTAAAAACTGATTTATATTTTAAATCTTTCATTGGTAATCCTTCAAATTCTTCTTCATATTGACTTCATACAAAATGCCTTTTTCTACTTCCTGTGCTCAGTCATTAAAATGAATTTGCTAATAGCTGATCTCTCTAATAACTATTTTAGAAATACAGCAAAAATTACTGGATGTAAAATTGCAATTTTTTAGGTAAGGGGGGGGGTTAAAACGAAGTAAATCATCCAAATCTTTCGTTCGCTATAGAAGGGCAAACGCATTGACTTCCACAGAAATGAAACTAAATTTTTTGAAAAGCTTTCGAAATTCGATTCAGATTTATTTTATTTTATTTAAAATGAGCATTTTTTTGTATTTTTACAAGAGTCCCCAATTCTTCAGGATTATTTTAATTAACAATCTATTTTTCTTCTCAGATGAGCGCGAAATGGAAGATTCCGATGAACTAGTATGCACGACGAAAACTGTTGTCGTTGTCTCGTCCCTTGGCGCCCTCTTCCTTCAGATTGGCTTGCTAGCTGCATGTGGAACCTGCCTCCTGCTGACCAGGAAAGACCAACGTCCAAAATATTCTGAGGACGCTGCCTCTACCATAACGGAAACACTGCCCCCTTTCGGATCGGTTCATCACTCTCGACTGCGGTGACAAGATAATTCCTGACTTAGAACAAACCCGTGCTTTTATAAACTTTTAGTTTTGAAATGAGGTGAAAAATTGATGCCATTGGATTAATTGAGTCCATTGGCATGACATTGGCAATGAAGTGAAACTTGGCGTAGATTTTGATGACGCTTTGGATAGTGTTTTCCGAAGGTGTCCGAACAAAATCATTGAATTAATAAAAAGGGATGGTAACTGTGGAAACTTTGATGGTTCTGCTCAAAATAATAGAAAATACATGCGAAACAAAAGAAAAGTTCTTTTTTGATTCCTGGAGATATGGAAGAAAACCTACATTTAGCACTCTAGCATTTTTTTTTAATGTTCAGAACAAGGCGACATTTGAATGTTCCATGTTGCCACCGAAGATACTATATCTAAAAATGTTTTTTAAATTAATAAACATATCTATAATGTATGGAGAAAAAAAAGAATAGTTCTATTCCTTCAAATATCTACAATGATAATTTTAAATAATTTTTAAAAAATCCTCGCATTAATTTTAAAAATTAAGAAAACTTTGATAACTTGACTTGTGAAATAGAATTCTTCTTGCAAAGAGGGAGTATATTTCTTGAGAGAGAAATAAACTGATAAAATAGTAATTAGTATTGCAAAATCAATTAACTTTTATTATTTTTTGACTTAAAATTTATTTCGATATTTGCTGTAAACTTTTTACACTTGATATCACGCCATTTGGCGAGAGCTTACAGTTTCAATAGAAGAAAAAATTCCGCCCAAGAGATGAGCAGCAAGCCGTATATGCAACTGAACACTGCCGAAACGAAATGTTTTCTAAAAACTGCCGACAAATGATCCAGTTTATGGTGCTTTTTGAAAAACTATGCCTATCATGTTTTCTATGGATTTTGACGTTTTCATCATATTTCTAAGACTGTAATATATTGCTTCTATTTATATGTATCAATTATATTACATGTCATTTGTGTATAGTTTATAAGTAATTTATAATAGGTGTATGTGATAGTTAAATAGTCAGAAACCGTGCAAGAACAATGGTTTGAATAGTTAAATTAATTATAATATATACACCTAAAATAATAAATATATCTAATAATATGTGACGATAACAATATAATTTTTGATGATAAACGTATTTCCTTTCATCAAAAATCAGATTATTTTTCTAATAAAGAAAATAAAATAGCATGAATATTGAAGAAATGGAAATGCTAAATAAATGTGAGATGCATATGAATGGAAAGAGTTTGCTGTGTGATACTAACGTTAGAGTTGTGTCTAGTCATTGTGTAAAAAAAAGCTTTATTTTCTGTTATTCGGATAAAATGATATAAATGTTTCTGGTAAGGGTTAGATGATAAGGTTTAAGTTTTTAAATAAACTATTTTGGTGAGATACCGTTGCAATTTCGTATTGTTTTGCCGAAATATTAATAATATTTCACAATTAGGTGAATTAAATATGCTTTTTATTTAATATATATAAAAATTAGTAAAGGAGCATTAATAATTTTAAAATTGCGTCGCTTTTTGCATCAATTATATCACAAGATTTTTTTTCATTTATGGTATTGAAAATAAAGAAATTATATTTCCCGTATATACAGCGTGGTTCAAAATTCAGCTTACTAAAAGAGATAAAAGAAAACGAAAATGAAATGGATTCAGATAGGAATGCGTGGGCGGATATGATGTGTCACCTAGATTTGCGAATCAATAAAAGGTGAAAAATCTTTCTTTAGCGATCATTTACAGATGCACTAATTATTTAAATTCTGTATTTTCATCGCTTACGAATTTTTACGTAAAAATATGGAAATTAGAGCTTCGAAAAAACATTTTGTTTGGTTGAATTATAGGAATATAACAAAAAGTGAAAACATATATGACCTGAATTATAAATTAATTTTTAAAAAAATGTTTTTTTTTCAATTATTTTAGATGTTGAGCTACAAGCTATATTGATACAGTTTTCATTATTGTAACAAATATGATTTCAATTTTTATGTTTGTAATTTAAAATTCTGATAAAAACAGAATTATGCAATAGGGTAAAGAAATAATTAAAAAAATAATTGCTGAAAATATATAAAATCATTCAATTTGTTTATAATTAACAAAACGATTAAATTAGCAAACTTTTTTCCAGAAAATAACGTGAATCGAATGAGGAATTTTCCCATTTTATTTAATTTATCATTATTTATTTAGTAAATACTGCATCAGTTTAAAAAAGAAAAGTTTAAAAAAACCGTGCAAAAGTTTCGTTTAACAAACTATAAATTTCTACTTATAAATCAAACGATAAAATTTTCCGTATTTTTTTGAATTTATTCATTTTTTCTGAAAAATAATTTTGTATTTAATTTCCAGAATTTAAATTGTTTGGCATTGGTATAGCTTGAGTAGAAAATTTTTATGTTTCACTTAGCCGTATGAAATTTACTCAAATTTTAATGAAATGATATATTTATAGTAAATTATTAATTTCATATTTACATTTGCTTTTATTGAAGTTAACGACAGAAATGAAATCCTATTTATTGTTGGTAAAAAAAAAACTATTGAGATTGTAAAGTGTGAAACGTTATGCTTTCATTCATGTAAATATTGAGTGGGGAAGGATGTCGAGAAGTTTATTGTTATTTTTCAGAATGATTTATGCTTTGAAACTATCTACAATAGATATCACCTAAGTTGAATTTTATAGATTTTAAATTAAGAAACATTTGCTGTATGTTTTTGTAGTTAAGTTGTTACTAATTGTTATGATATTCAGAGATTTTACAATAAAATTTTCTTTAACCAAATGTTAAAAGTTGTTTTTAAATTTTTCCAATTACTTTACTCAAATTATTACTTGCTTGAAGTAAAATGAACCAATAAATTTTTCACTTTTTTTAATCTTAATGAAGAGATCTTAATCTTTCTACAATTGTGTGTTCTACAAGATATTTCTCTATTTAAATATTTTAAAAACAATAAAGTTAGGTTATCGATTAATTTTGTTTACATTTTTCATTCAGTACTGGCGGCGCCACCTAGTAGCAAATTTTAGAAAGAATTTATATCAATATTTCATAATATTTAAAACAAAGAATTTTGAATTACAAAATGAAAAAATGAAAAAAAATATTGAAAAAATCAGCTTTTATTTTAATAGTAAAAATAAGCTTCAAGAAACTATTATTGTAAAATTATAATTTGATTTGTTTCAGGAAAACAAGAAATTATTTCATTAAACAAATCAAAATTTTACTTATTGCCTAAAGCGATAGAATTATGAAATCATGAGAATGTTTTTGTTTTTGATAGATTTATTAAAAAAAGTTAATAAATCCATTTATTTTAAATGAATTTCTATGCCACTTAAAAAAATCTCCTCTAATTGTGAATTTTAAATATATATATAATATTTCATAATACAAGATTATATAATATATATAGCAGCGAATTTTGAATTACATTGAAGATCAATATAAAAAAACAAATAAGAATTTTTAAATACAACTTTTTGCTCTAAGGCTTAAAAGTAGAAAAAGAATTTGGAGATGAAAATAAAATTATAGAAGTGTCAGGTTCTGAAAAAAACATTAATGAAATTCAATTAAGGAATAACTTTAAAGTATGAAATTGTAATACTTTTAATCCTTCTCTAAAAATTTAAAATCATTTTATAAATAAAATTAAAATTCCAATTTACTGTGAATATTTATATCAAAGTCTCCTGTTTTGTTATTTTATTTCGATAAAAAATTCATTTTTGAATCATAAGCAAACTCGTAAAAGATAAACTTCTCAATGCTTTAAAAATTATTATTAATATCATAAGAATGAAATTATAATAATACTATTTCATCACAAAATATTGAATAAAAATTTCACAAAATTTTATAAATGAAATTAAAATTCAAATTTACTGTTAATATTGCTTTCATAAACTCATGCTTTTTTATTTTGATAAAAACCTATTTTAGAATCAAAAGGAAACATATAAAAGAATACTTTGCAATGTTTTTAAACATTAATTAAATTGAAAAATATTAAAAGAATTGAATTAAATAAATTAAATGCCTTTAAGGGAAACATATAAAAAGAATATTTTCCAATGCTTTCCAATTTATTAAATTAAAAAAATGAAAAGAAATAAATTAAATACATTAGATATCTTTAAGGAAAACATATAAAAGGAAGCATATAAAAAGAATACTTTCCAATGCTTTCTAATTTATTAAATTTAAACCAGCAAAAGAAATGAATTAAATAAATTAAATATCTTTAAGGAAAACACATAAAAGGAAACATATAAAAAGAATACTTTCCAATGCTTTCCAATTTATTAAATTTAAAAAAGCAAAAGAAATGAATTAAATACATTAAATATCTTTAAGGAAAACATATAAAAAGGAAACATATCAAAAGAATATTTTCCAATTCTTTCTAATTTATTAATTTTAAAAAAGCAAAAGAAATGAATTAAATAAATTAAATATCTTTAAGGAAAACACATGAAAGGAAACATATAAAAAGAATACTTTTCAATGCTTTCCAGTTTATTAATTTTAAAAAAGCAAAAGAAATGAATTAAATAAATTAAATATCTTTAAGGAAAACACATGAAAGGAAACATATAAAAAGAATACTTTCCAATGCTTTTCAATTTAGTAAATTTAAAAAATGAAAAGAAACGAATTAAATAAATTAAGTGCCTTTAAAAATTTATTTATTAAATTAGACTTAAAATGTATTAAAATTATTTATTTTTAATGCTAAAAAATTAAAAAATTAATAATTAAAATTCATTAATTTTATTTATTACATTTTAAATGTTTAAAGAATTATTTTAGCTTTCGTTAAAGCTCCATGGACAAGCAGATTTTTAAAAAATTCTTTGCCCCAAGAGTTTTTAAGTGAAAACATTTCAACGGATGCATAGTTTCTTTTATTAACGCAATTCTATGAATGAAATTTTTTATCACACACCTTTCATCGTATTTTGAAAACACGTGCTGAAAGTCTTTTGATAGTCTAGAATACTAGTCCATTATGTAAGTACCAAGTCTTCTTCTTTATCTCATTCTTCCTTTGCCATCACGTTTCAGAAAGAACTTTTTTTCTTTCCTTTTCGGAAAAGAATTGCTACGTGACTCTAAATTTCTTCAAAATGGTTCTTTCAACACTTCAGTATCCGATAGCTGTCAGTTGCTTATCGGCTCGAATGGCCAGAGAGAGAGAGAGCACTCACAAATATTTATTTCTGCATCCTTATCTAATTGCATTTCGCACGGGCTGGACGGTTGGAGCGTTGAAGTGAAATGAAAACAATTCAAACAGGGTACTATTTTGATGCTAGTTAAAAATATTATGTGTATTCTTTATAATGTATATTTTCATTTTCTCATAAAATAGCTCAGTAGAAATTTCTACATTACATTCTCTATTCAGGATGATTCAAAATAGTATCGACAAAATTAAATAATGAAGTATGTGTATAGAAATTAAGCCAACGAATGGTATTTAAAATTTATAGGAGGCATTCCAGGAGGAATATAGAGCAAATTAAGTAAAAAATGCATTAAAAACTAATTTATATTATACTATAATTTTTTGTATAATACATTAGCAATTTAACACTTTCGCTGTCACGATCGATGCCTGTGAATAGAACCACTATCTAATAAGATGCCTATTTTTTTCTCTTTCAATTGTAGTAGAGAAAAAACTATCTAATTAGATATTATACATGAATCATGTGGTGAGTAACGTGTTAAAACTAGTGGATGCAAACTGAATAAGATGCCTACTTTTCCCCCTTTCAATTGTAGTAGAGAAAAAATATCTAATTAGATAGTATGCAAGAATCATAGGTGATTCATTTGCTGAGTAACATGTTAAAACTAGTAGATGTAAACTGAACAGATGCAAATTTTATTCGCATCAAATTCTACATTCTGAGAATTTTTGTTGTCACATGAACATAATCTATACGGTAGTTAACGTGTTAAAACCGGCGTTCTGGCGCAGAGGTAGCGCGTCTTCCTCGTGATCTGGGCGTCCCGGGTTCGAGTCCCGGTTCGTGCATGGTTGCTCCTTTATGTTCTATCTGTGAGACGTGTGACCGTACCCCCTGTAAAAAGGGGCTGTGCAAGCAAATGTGATGAGTGTGTAGCTAAATCGTACTCTTGGCCCTAGTTGGCGCTACTTCAAATACAAGAGACGCTCATTCCGGCTTAAATCTGCTGCTGTATCAGGGGGGGGGGCTTGTCTATGGAAAGAGCCATAAGTAACAACAACATCATATTAATATTATAGTTATATTGTTATTATGCATCTTATTGTTTGTATCTAAATATTTATTTATTGTTTTCCTATTTAATTTAATATTTACATCTGACTAATTTTAGTCTCAAAATATTGTTATTTAAATAGGGGAAAGAATTGTTAGACACATGCATCTAAAATATATATTTTTGTCCGAGAAATTGAAGAATGAAGTAGCAAAATTCGTACTCTTGGCCCAAATTGGCGCTACTACAAAAAACAAGAGACTTTTATTTCGGTTTAAATCAGCTGATGCATCAGCGGGCTTGTCCATGGTATGTGCCATAAGTAACAACAATGTGTTAACACTTTCACTCTTTTAACAATTTTAATCCTTTGGCTGTCCTCTCCTGTCAGAGAAAATTTATATTTTTCACCGCATTAGAACTAACAAAAATAAGAATTTAAGCGAGAAACATTGACAAAGCATTTTAGAAAACTTAAAAGTTTTAGAATGTAGAAGAACGTTTAAAGAGCGTTATGGCCGCCCTGCGGAAGTTACACATAAACGCGCTAGACATATTACGGACAACAAAGAGGTTTTTCATGTCGTTTTAACAATAGGAAGGAGTTGATGACGGTATAATTTGTTTCATACTCAGTTAAACTTGAAACGATTATTTGAAAATAATTTGTGATCATATGCTTATTAAATATTTTTTATTTAACTTGATTCGCTTCATGCTTGTAAATATGGAATTTCATAATATATTATCATGTCAGAATATGATGTTGTTTTGGGCATGGGGTTTTGGCGTCAATAAAAATCCCCAGGCGAAAAATAAAAAAAAATTATTATCTGCCCGAGCATCTCAAAAAATCAGCTTTTAATTACACGTTGCCATTGTATTTACAAAAGCTCTGATTAAAAAAGATAAGTTAATGACGACAGAATAAAACCTAGAAAAATGTCATTTTGAGCACGCGATTATATAAAATGAAATAAATATGGAAATGTGATATTTTTTTTAACAATCAATGCGAGACAAAGTTTTTGGATCGTTTGCAATATTGAAAAGTGGCTCGTTCAATGAAACAATTAAAATGAATAACAATATAATGCAACTCGCACGAGAACGTGGTGCTTGGCCGTTCGAGAAATGATGTTCTGACATGATACATTGAAATATGCATAGCAGATTGCATTTTAATCTTTTCTTTTTGCATATTCATTTCGTTTCGATGCATTAATACCGAGGTTTCATTAATACGGAAGTGGGTTATACACACTTCTAAAAGTCTTTGGTGGACTAGTTTAGTACTTTCAGAAATAATATCGACTGCAGGTTGAAGTTTTGATTATTTTTGGTGTATAAGAAAATAACCTTGATGGAAGATACAGGTCGAATCAGCTTGGCTATGTGAAAATAATTTTGGTGAAGGTACATGACCAACAAGTTTCGGGTTTGAGGAAATAGTCTTGGTTGGAAATACAGAGAAAATCAGTTGAATATGTGAATATAACCTTAGTCGAAGCAACTAGGCGAACCAGATTGGTCATTTGAAAATAATATTGGTTGAAAGTAAACGAATTTGGTATGTACGAAAATAATCCCGATAATAGTAAGAAAAAAAAACAACAAAAAAATCAAAATTGTAAGATTTTTTCCAAAAAATGTAATAATAAAAATGAAACACTACAAGTCACTATACAAAAAAAGGAAGGATTAGACTAAGACTAGAGCCTCTTTACAAAAATCACTAAACAAAAGAAGGTAGAGTCACTATACAAAATAAGGTAAGGAATAGACTGAGACTAGAGCCTCTATACAAAAGTCACTATACAAAATAAGGTAAGGAATAGACTGAGACTAGAGCCTCTATACAAAACTCACTATATAAAATAAGGTAGAGTCACTATACAAAATAAGGTAAGGAATAGACTGAGACTAGAGCCTCGTAAAGAGTGAATGGGGATACACTTGTCGACGGCGAGTTTTTAAAAATTCGATTTTCTAGTCAGAAGCTGGAAGTAATCAAATAAGGCAAAGGAAAGTAAAATTAAAAACACTATGATTGGGATGCATTTACTTTTCAGAATACTAACCCACTGAAGTTTCGGCACTTGCCATGGACAAGCTCTTTGAGATATTCAGCGATTTAAGCCTAAAAACGTTTCTTGTTTTTAATAGTGTCAACTAGGACCAACTGAATGGTATTTGCTTTTCATACAACACATTCGCTTGCACAGCCCCTTTTTACAAGGAGCACATTTACACTTCTCACAGATAGAACACAGAAGAGCAACAATCCCCGAACCGGGACTCGAACCCGTGACGCCCAGAACACGGAGAAGACGCGCTACCTCTATATCAGGACTTCAGCATGGATGAGAGTTCAATTAAAAGGAGGGGGTATTGAGAAAACCAGATTATAATATTTCTGTGTTTATTGTACGTTAATCAAACGGTGAAGAGAGGTGAAAACATATTATCATTCTTAAAGTTTGGTAGGTAAAATTACTCGTCTATTCCATACTGTCTATGTCAACTCTTTTCAGCTGCAATATTAAAATACAAAAACTGAAAGTGGTACCAAATACGGTTAAAACCAAACTTTTATCTATTTTAAGCAAATTCCAAACTGTTAAATAAAATGGCTCGATGTCTTCTATGACCTTCAACATCAGGAAGTTTTCGAAAGGAATTGTTCTTTCCTCCAAAATCACGTGATGATAAATCTTTTGAAACTCTGATCTGCCTTCGGCCATTGCTGTTGGTATCTCAGAAGCAAAACTGAAAAACCCAGCAATAACAAGAATACAGGTAGCAATTGTGAGAACCGATTCAATAGTGATTACATAATTCGGAGCATAATTCTTTGTTCGTAAAGCAAGAGATAAGGATAAATACAAAATGTTACAGAAATGCAAAGTCAACAAGAATATAGTCATTTGGCTGTAATTATTAAATAACTTGCAGCATTCTATAATTCTGTAATACATCTTAATTTCAAGAGCAAAAGTTTGAGAACCGATAATGCTTTTCATGACGTCATTTTGAATCCGGATACATTTCGTTAGCTTGTAACAAAAAGCGGCATAAATTATAATCGCTAAGGTCGGTATCAAAAATTTGGAAGAAAAATAAAGCACCATGCATATAAAAAGAAGCAAACATTCCAATTCTTTTTGATGTTTAAGGGAAAAACCTAGAAACCAAAAGTTAATGAATTTTTCAGAACGATTTTTATAAACAGCGAATACCATAGAAGTTGAGAAGATTACAGGTAATAAGAATGCAAATGAGATAATTGCATTAGCGATTCTTTTTTCTTTGTTAGTAAATTGCCGACGATTTTTCGGTATGCTTTTTAAACAAGAATAAAAAGTTTTAAATTTCTTGAATTGTAGATGAATCTGATGCCATATAAGAACAGTAAGAACAACAGATATAAAATCGGGTACAGTTCGTTTTGTCGAGAACTCATTGTACTGAATATATATTGAAATACTGTATATAAAGGATGTGTATACAAGTAAACCGTTTACTGAGCAGAATGTTCGAATAAAATATGGTGGTATTGGAAATTGTCCATGATTTTTCATGCCGAAGATATCCAGAACGATCTGAAGACATTTTTCCACTTGGCAACGTTTGTTTGATTTATTCTGTAATTTATTAAACAGTTTCTTACTGAAACATTTAACAGCATTCTTCATTTTCTCGCCAAAATTAATTATTTTGCAGATTCATTAATTTTTTGTGTATCAAACAAAAGTAAGGTTTTATAGTGAACAAAGAAACAACAATGAAATAATTTGATTTCGAAAATGTCACCCTCAAAGTTACCGAAATTGTTGCTATCAAAAGAAAAGAAAAATAGAGTAAGATTGTTTATTATTACTTCGTTGCCTTAGTTACCTTAATATGAGTTTATCGAACAATGCGAGAGAATACTTGTTAATATTTTCAGAATTAATCACATCTTTTAGGATTGTAAATATAT
>JAOUZG010021179.1:892256-934852 GCA_026289955.1 Argiope argentata
TGTATGTATGTATAGGAAACTTTATTTTATACTATACGTGAGATATAATAGTAAAAGATTATTAAAATTATTCTAGGGCAAAAAATACTCTTTTAAAGAATAATTTCAAATGCATAGTAAAAGAAAATCTAAAATCATTAATCCCAGTTTTAGGTAAGAATACACATCAGTCTTTTACCATTAGTATCAGAAAATCTAACAACCACGCAAATGAAAAATATTTTTTATCATTTACATTAAAAGACAATATTTTCAATCATGAAATGTAAACTTATTTCGGTTCAAATCTATTTAAATGGTAATTTTATTCATCAGAGCCATTCAAATTTCGATTCAAACTATTTTTCTTTTTTAGAGAAAATAGTACCCGGGCTGCAATTTTGATACTTGCATATTTAGTCTTAACGACTACATTATTGAAAGTTACTCCAATGATTTGATTTAAATGCATAGTGAAATCAAAATTCTTATCAAACTGACGAATATGAAACATTGTTATTCTGAAATAATAATGTATTTCGGGAAATTTAACTTGGAATAATGATGTATTTCTATTTGAATATAAACTGATTGCTTCTTTTGTGCTAGTTTCATTTAATTTGATATTTTTGGAAAATACTTCTTTTAATAACTTTAGAAAAAGGAGAGTCTAACTCTTATCACAAAAAAAGCCTTAAGTGTTTGGATAGCTACAAGTTTTGTGTCATTTTAACTTTTTCTGGTATCTTTTTACTTTGAAGTTATTCTTTTATTTTTGTGATGCAAATTAATTTCAAAAACCTCTTTTTCTTGGGATTTTTGGATCACAAGAGATCGATTTTGTGACTTATTGTCAGACCTCTCACAGAAAAAATCCCTGCCAGAGGGTGACCCTTGAAAAAGTCTTCAGGCCGGATTCATTGCATTATATATTTTTCTCCTTTTAATTTCAAATTTTTAATTATAACCTTTTTGCTAATTTAGTTCTTTTCATTTGTGTTCTAGTTGTAGCAGCCTTGGCGCTCTCTAGATACAATGTTCTTTTAGATATTATGGTTTAGAATAATCTGTTTAGGTTAATTAATATTTTTTGCAAATTGTTTTTCTTTGATATGATAACTACAGGAATATACTTCAACTCTACAGTTGCATGAGGTCTCAGGCAGCACCTCCTATTGCATAATATTGTACAATATTGTGCAATATTATAATATCTAACAATCTTCTACAATATTAAAAATATTGCGAATATTGATTAATATTGAACAATATTTGTGTGCTACTAGGGTTAGTTCTTCTGTCTATATTTAATGAAGCTTCCAAAATCTCATCTGAAGAACATTCTCCTAACCGATATGATGACAAGATGGCAAACGGAAGGGGATGAAAGCGAAACAGGCCGTTCCACATACAACATAATACCAAAAGTTTCTCTCTACGCTGCCAACTGGAACAGAGCGAATGTCCTTTTCTTCACTGGACACGGCCCATTCCCGACATACCTATACAGATTCCATCTAGCCAACTCTCCTTGCTGTAGCTGTGGGGAAATAGGATCTCCAATTCACTATGCCACAGAATGCCTACTCACTCTCTCATGGCACATGAGAAAGCCAGAAAGAAGTCTCGAAGAGGAATGGTACAGGAGAGTTGCATCAAACATCCTTTCACGAGGCAAAATACACTCCCTAGTAAACCATAATTCATAAATACCAAGACCTCTTCCAGAACTACAATAGTTGAGACCAGAATTCCCCTTGTGAAATTATAACTTAAAAAGTCCCTCAAAAGTGCAGATTTTTTCTTTTCTTTTTTTCTTTTTCCCCCTTCTCTTTCTTCCATCTTGTGCTCATCCAACTAGTTAGATAACTTAGCGTTATGGGCACCGGGGGCACAGGATGGCGTTATGTTATGTCTATATTGACTGATTACTTATTATTTATTAAAAATAACACAATTTGATCTCTTCTGAAAATATTAAATGCTAATATATTAAAATGATTTCAGAAAAAAATGGAATATAAAATAAAAATTCGATTTTCGAATGTCGAAATCTATGGATTAAGCTCCAAAAAAATCGCCAAGAATAACACGGTAGATTAAATAAAAATGCTCAAAAATTACTATTTCGTAACAATTGTGCCCCAATTTCATACAAAAATATACGAGAAAGCTTTTAGGAGACCACTCCCACTGGTTTTCTAAAAGTTTTGAACTTTGATTCAGTATTTCATGCCCGCATAAAGAGACACTAAAATAATTAAGCAAAGCCATCTTGAAACAAAAAAGAAAATCCTTTTACGATGAAAAAAAATTATCGATCTATTTTCAACAGTTAAATGATATGTTTTAAGGACGTTGAAAATCTCCACTGATATTGTAAACGGCACACCCGATTTAAAGTAAATAAAAATAGCGGTGAAATAAAATTTTCATTTCACTTTAAATTCCTAAGGCTTGTAGATAAAATTCGAGATGGATTATCGCCTTATCATAAACGAACAACTTCTGCACTGAAAGGTTTTCGATAGCTTCAATTACTTTGAATTTAAAGGGTGATGACTGATTTTCAACCTATAAATTTGAATTTTTTTAACCATTGCATAGTGATAGTTGAAAATTTTTTACGTTGTGTTTAATATTTTACTTACTATTCTTAAACTAGTTTTCACTGATGCAGTTTATATTCTTATGTAGTTAAAGGACAAAAGTGGTGTAAAGATTTCTTTTATTCCAATAAAAGTGAAAGATCTCTCACAAAGCCTGCTGAAGTGGTTTCCTTTAAACTTTCTCGTAATAAAGAAGTTGTTTTGAGAACACCTTACATTTCACTGGCGTAAAAACTGTGTCTAGTTTGAACTGTGTCATTGCAAAAAAAAAAAAAAAAATGTTTTACAATCAGTCCTGTTAAGTGCTGAGTGGGTGACAAGGAATAAATTTCCGGTCACAGTTATGAATAGAAAAGATTGTAGCATTTTTAGAACTCTTTCGCACTCTTTTACAGGAAGTCACTAAACACATTCTGCTATTTAACAGTCAGTTCTCTATTAAGGAAAAATACGTAAAGAATGACAAGAACTTATGGAAAATACCATGGCTGAGACTCCGCTAGACAAAGAATCAATTTCCATTCACAATTATGAACAGGAAAAGATTCTAACAATTCTAGAATTCTTTCGCGCTCTTTCACATGATGTCGCCACTTGATAGTCAGTCGTCTGTCAAGGACAAAAACGTTAAAGATGACAAGAATGTATGGGCTGAGAATCATAGGACAATTAATTAATTTCTTATGGTAATTCAGACTCGGAAAAGATTGTATCTATTCTAGAATACCTTCGTGTTCTTCTACAGACTGTCATCAATCACATCTCATCATTTAAAAGTCAACCCTCTTTCAAGGACAACTAATTGTAAGAAACATCTAAGAAAACTGAATAGACCTTCACATTTTGAGAGTCTAATGAAAGAGTTCATTACGTTATCCTTACATTAGCACCACTGTAACCTACCTGCTAATATTGCTTCGACGGTGAATGATCAAATTGAACATAATTTTATGTTACCAAACTACACTCATGTCCATAAATCAAGGATATTGATCTACACTCATGTCTATAAATTAAGGATAATGAAAGTTGGGAAAAGGATGAGTCAGAAGAAAAACAAGTGTGATTTATTTCTAAAGCATATTTATTAAACAAAAGGTAAAGGGCAAAAAGTAAATGCGCTATATGATATCATTACTAAAAATTGCGATTGTTTGCTCTCTGCAGCAAATTACCCCCCCCCCATTTACAAAAAATATTATATGGTTGGTATGATGTTTAATACATAGTATATACCCCAAACGACGCAATAAAGTTCGTACAGAGCGATGTGTTGCTGAGTATCAAATTATCCATCTGATCTTGGAGAATATTACACCACTCATCAAGCAATGCTTTCCGAAGTTCCGGTAGACATGTAGGAGATGGTTGACGAGCTGCAACTCGTCGGCCAGGCATGAATCACACATACTCTACTGGATTCAAGTCGTCCGATGGAAGGCATTCGTTTACGATGCCCTGCACGCTGAAAACGGGGGTTGTCATCCAGAAACACAAATTCTATGTCCATGGTGTTCCGAAACAAACTTACATGTTGCTGCAGAATGCTGTCCCCCATCATAGTGTCAATTTGAAGCTGCTCGTCAGCTCTGGAACATAGAATAATTCCTCCCCAAACAAGCAATCCTGCATCACCTCAACGGTGTCTTTTAATGTTCTTCTCCTGGTGGTAACAGATACCTGGCGCTCTCCATATAAAAGTTTGTCGAGAATCAGGCTGAAAGCTAAACCTAGATTCTTCGGAAAACATCCCACTATACCAATGTTGCAGTGTCCACAATGTGTGCTCTTACTTCTAGGCTAACTGCAGTTAGCAGTGGGTTGCAATAAATGGAAAATATCTGACAGACCTACTAACATATAAACCAATCTTCCCCAAGCGTCTTAGACGGTCTGTCTTGAAACTGTCGTACCAGAAACTGAAGAAAGCTGATGAGACAGGTCTGATGTTGTGTTTCGTCTGTTTCTTTTGTCAGTAACTGACAAATACCAGTCCTCATTCGGCGTTGTAGCTCGGGGGTGACCTGTGTTGTAACGTCTACTCACATTACCATCATCTTGGAATAGTTGCCAAAACCTGGAGATGAAACTCTGGGTAATTCCGAGCTCGTCGGACACTTCCAACTGAGTGCGCCCAGATTCCAGATGCCCGATAATTCTACCCGGTAAAAAATCATCCAAAGGATTCCTTTGTGTTCTAACTGTGCATTTATTACACTGAAAGACCTATACAGCGCTTGCGAACAATTTTACTTCTTTCCCTGTATTCCTTATATATCACCCTCTTACGGTCTTGTCGTTGTGACATATTATCGGTGTCATCTGAGGGCTTCCTACAATTTGCATATGGTTTTTGCAGACGTGTGTAGTCATTTTACGGGTGATATATGTATTTTAGAGTTCGAATTCCGCGTGACTCTGAACTGTCCTTAATTTATGAACGTTAGTGTAAAACACTGAATTTTTCAGTCTTATGCATGCCTAATTTTTATAATACAACGATTTTTTTATTTAAATTTTTTTCTGTTACTTTATGCTTTATTTTATATTTTTATGCTTATTTGAGACAACAAATGATTTATTTTTTGAGTGCCATCTTATTTTTGAACTGTGTTCAGGTACCCGATTCAGCTTTCCTCATACCAAACATCCATGCCACACTAGTGGAAGGACATTTGATTCTAAGCGTCCACCCTAACGTAATTCAGATTCGAGTGAGCATTACAGATTGTTGGTGGGGAATTTAGAACCTGAAATTTATTTGTCCCTAAATAGATGCTTTGACAACATCTTATCACCTCATTTCAGGGAATGTGAAGCCTTTTGAGCTGGTATTTTCCCTAACAAATCCAGCTCCTTTTAAGTTAATTTTTTTTCAAAATTCGAACATAATTACTGCGATTTAAACAAATTTAATTAAAAAATAGTTCTTTAATTTCGAATAAATTAATTCCACATAAATAACCCATATAATTGTTTTATTTTTATTTCATTTAATGCATGCTTATTTAATGCTTCGTTTTTTTTTACTCGAGATATTAATACCCTCGGAGCGTGTTCTTTTTCTAGGTCGCCATAAATTACACAAAAACACACTTGCGGCTGTCAACAAACGATCCCTGGATCATCCGAGAACGAGATACCGAGGAGATTATCCACTCCGGTGCGCTGCCCACATCTTATCTCTTTGACCCGATGTTCACCTCTCTCTGCAGAGGGGAGAGTTCGAGTTCAAGACGGGGGACAAAGTCTGCTTGCACCCGACTATAAGAACTCCCGAACAGGGGGTGCAGACTCGAGTCGGGTGCAATTATGCTGGGACTCACTCTTCTTCTCGCAGCAGTTGCTGGTAAGTAACACCTTCGTCATCCCAGACTAGAAATTAAGCAGACGATTTTTTTGAAAGACTTTTAAAAAGAATTTATTTTGTAAATATTTTTTGTATTAAAGTGGGTAGTTAAAAATATACATATATTTTACCATTACATGCCTACGCTACAGCTACAATGTCAATATCAATAATCAATCGCATTATTTAGTATAGATATTTAAAAGGTTGAATCAAATAAATTCTATTGTTTCGTCCACATAAACTTCATTGTTCTTGATATTATTGTGAAAAATAAAAATAAGTGTGCACACTTTTATTAATCGTAAAGTCATATCCATATTACGTTAGAAGTTCATATCTAAACGTTTCATTAAATAGCAGATAAGGTGATTGTATAGATATTATCAGCCCAATCGACAAACAAGGAAATTTTCAAAATATACAAACTATAAGAATTATGAAATTGTTTATATGCTTTATTAAAATTTTAATCACTTCGCATACAATGACGTGTCTGACACGCGCATCGAATTACTAAATTTTTATTTTCAAGTCTGCAATTAAGCCACAGAATTGAGTATTTAAATACAAAAAAAAAATCAATATGAAACGATTTGGTATCCCAAATACTCCATATATTATTTTTAAAAAAGCAAATTAACAATAAATTACCAAAATAGAATGAGTTATCTAATTAGAAAAGTTAAATAAATTCGTATGTCAAGTGGTTAATAAATATAATAGGTCAAATTACTATCTGTCCATTACGTTTCATAGTTAGATTATATATATACACAGAATGTCTGAATATGGGATTTTATGTACAAACATTGACTTCAACAGCCATAACTTATAATATTTATCTTCATAGTAATAACGATAAATGTATGTAAGCGTGCTTTAATTTGTTGATATTCTACTAATTAGGCTGTTTAATCTAAAATTACTAATCGAGGCTCATATATACTTTAAACAATCAAAATGGACAAATGGGAGCGATTTTTTAAAAATATATTTATTAAAATTTTATTTAAAAACTAAGCAAAATTTTGACGTTTTTCCGTGAGAATATCTATAATTTTTATAACATATTAGAATTAAAAAAATCTATTCAATAATTTGATTTTTTGTGGTATAAAAACGCTCTCATATTTAATTCTTTTTAAAAATGAATATTCATATTTTGCACCATGTAACACAACGATGCATAAGAATTTCGAGCGAACATGAAAATATCATGAGTGATAGCATAAGAGTTCTGGAAAAACGTTGTAACGTACAAACGTCCGTTATTTTATTAATAACGTAAGTTATTAATAAAAATCACTATTTAATTTTTTTGTTTTACTGCTGTCGATATTAATACACAGAATAATTAAGCGTGCAAAAAGGTGAAATCAAATTCATGTCCTTGATACAAATCATTATTGTCAGAGCAGATTTTATGGATGTAAGCGATAAATAACATAACGTCTTCCTATGCTCCCGGTGCCTATAACGCAAAGTTATTTAACCAGTTGGATTAGAACAAGATTGAAGGAAGGAAAAAAAAAGAAATTGTTAAATTAAAGGAAAAGACGATAAAATATCCAGGATCTCCAATTTCCTACTATGGGTTGAATTTACATGTAAAACAGATTACTAACTGAAAAGGAAAAGAAATGATAAGTTATATTGATAACATCTGTATTTCATGAATAAATATATAAACAATCACTGTAGAGTCAGAAATATGTAGCGTCCGTCTGGGTCCATCATGAGATCTGCGCTTTTGAGAGACTTTTGAAGTTCTAATTTTGGCTGATTTTGATAAGTGTTATTCTGGTCTCAGCTATTGTGCGGTCTTGAAGAGGTCTTGGTAATGTAAGCAATATATGTAATTTGGGTAAAAATTTAATAAAAGATTAAAAATTATATTTAAAAAAATAATAATGATATGAAAAAATGCCAAATTTTGCTTTATTTCAAGTTTGGTTATATTATTAAATGACTAGAAAACATAGAATTAAAAGTTTGAATTTTAGTCCAACAATTTAAGTACAATAAAATCTGAATTTTAGTACAATGAAGACTGATACAATAAACAAAACGCCATAAAGCTTCTAAAATAGCAGGAATTTTATATCTAGTAAAATTTAGAGGTTAAAAATGTTTTGTTGCATAATCTATTTATACCAAGTTGCATGAAATATTGAATCCAAAATCGGTCTTTAATCCCGCGATTCGGCAGTCACCAAAGAGATCTAGTAAACAAATAAAAACAAAATTTCACACAGATGCCAAAATAAAAATATGGAAATAAAAGTTAAAAAAATTATATGCTTTAAAG
Organism: Argiope argentata; assembly: GCA_026289955.1. Taxonomy (NCBI): domain Eukaryota; kingdom Metazoa; phylum Arthropoda; class Arachnida; order Araneae; family Araneidae; genus Argiope; species Argiope argentata. Next base: position 900,505 of record JAOUZG010021179.1, read on the forward strand.
TTAAATGCGTACAGAATATAGAATTTAATAGAGCTTTATTTTTCGACGAAAGTTATTAAAGGAGATACCTTTCTTATATTGTCCATTGAATGAAGCCACAAAATGAATAAAAATTCAGTATCATTTATTAATATTAACGTCCCATTTCCAAGTAGAGCTAAAGAATTTTTTTCTTATTTTAAAATGAAATCAAATGGCAACAATGAGACCTATTAACAAGACTAGAAAACTTTTTCTCAAACTTGCGCGCCAAGCCAACGAGAGGACGACAGTCATTTTATGCCATATCTTTGCATGCACCTAGTACATTGATGAAAATCCGTTGTGAATTTGGATCCTCCTAATGCTGAAATCAAGACTTTGTCCCCAGACTATAAGCTGATGAAAATTCATAAAAAAATTCAAATATATTTTATTTATTTAAAAATATTTCATAAAAAAACTCTTCTTTTTCTTTATATCTAGTATTCGTTTGACTTTCCAAACTATCCCAAAATATAAAAGAACGATCGACTATAAAATTCAAAATTATGACAATTAAAAAAAAATTCCACACCAACTCCAGCTATCAAGCCAACATGAAAACAATTAATTAACTGTGAAAACAAAACAAATGTTCGTTCTAATATACCACGGAATTTAATTGCTTTGAAAATTTAGGAAAATTTATACCCTTGGAAACTGATATTTATTTGAATAATTTGTTTTGACATGTTGAATCACATTTTTTTGAAAAATCGTTTGTCAAAAATGGTGGAGAATAAAATTCTATGAAAGAAAAAAATATTCTTATACCAATCAACAATCATCCATGTAGAAGAAATACGAACGATTATTATAAACAAAAAAAATAAGTAAGATAATCCAATGAAAATAAATATATATATATTAGGAAGTTCAGATACGACTTTTTGTTAAATGTAAAATGGTATTTATCTAAAGAATTAGAAGATATTATATATTTATTATTAAGCAGCTGTTTCAAGCAATTTTCCAATTAAATGTTTAAAATATTATCAACAAACTATAAAGTTTTTTCAAATTCAATAACTCAACTTTTTTTATGGATCAAACGGAAAATCACTTTTTAACTATCAGAAACTGTTCAACAACAATAAAATATAAGGAATTGAATAACATCAGAAATATATTGAGGTTATATTTCTGTTGCATGAATAAATCATGGAATTCAATCTAAAAAAAAGCACGAAATAAATTGAATAGCAGTAGAATGTAATTGAATCTAGAACAAAAAATTTAAAAAACAAACAAACTGCTAAAGTTATTATTTTATATCTTTTTCATAGAAAATTCTAAATTTTTGAGGAATCAATTTACTTCAATGCATTTATTTCTTACTTTATGTTTAATGACATATGTATATTTAATGATCTTTGCTTTTTTTATTGAGCTTAATGGGGTTCAAACACGAAATCGAAAATGATATTTCCTCTTCTAATCATATATTGGGAAATCGTTTCGAAAAATATGTCGATAATTTTCTTATTTTTTTCTTCTGATTGAGATTCCATGAAAAGTTTATCTGATTTTCTGGAACTGAAAGACTTTTTTATAGCAGTTAAAAGCAGAATGTAAGCTAAAAATAATCATCTCTAATTTTTTTACAACTGGATTGCAACATCTTCAAATAAATATCGTATATTTTGACATTTAATTTCAAATGAAAGAATATGTCTGATTTTAAACGTGTATTTATTTTGACGTTGACATAAGCCTTTCCAGGACTGTAATCCTTCTTTAATTACCAAATTAAGGTTTTTCTAAAAATTTCGACTTTTAATAAGGATTGGAAAGAGTTTGATAATGCTTAAATGGCAACATGATCTGTTTACTAACCGATAATTCTAATTAGTTAACCTGATATAACAACTTAATTAACCAATTTGGACTAAAGAAATAATTTTAAATTTAAAGAAATTCTGAATTAGTTCTTCAATTTTTCCATCTTTTTTTTTTCTAAAAGTAATAATATGGTGCCTTAAAAAATTAAGTTAAAATTATATTTTCATTTTATTAGTTGACAATTTGAATACTCATTCAAATTTAGAAAGGCATTTAAGGAATCAGTATTCTTGCTTTTATTTTTACTTCGAAAATCAACATTTGCTATTTTTTCCAATGGAAAGTGAGAAATTCTTTAGAGCTTGGCTGATTTTTTTAATTTTTGTTAAAAAAAACTATGCAAAATATTTCATTTAGAAGAATTAGAATATATTTTTTAAAGTTTTATGAAATATTTTAAATTTTTATAATGAAACATATATTATCTATTGTAAATAAATGTTTTAGAACATTTATGTTATAAATTTTTTTTGATGTAATGATTGATATTAAAATATCTTTTTCTTTTGTTATTTTCAGCAACTGCGACTGCAACAGGTGAGCATGAAAAAACTTTCTTTTACTTTTTTACGATAATTTCTCAAAAAATGTTCAAAAAATTGGTATTATTAAAAAAATGTGAAAAATTATACAAGAAATGAGGACATAAAAAACAAGGTTCACGTTTTTTCCCCTAAAGAATTAATAATTAATTTAGAATTAATGAATTAATTCCCTAAAGAATTAAGAATGAGATAATTTTGAACATTTACTGCAATTTTTTTGTATTTGATTTTATATTTTTGAATAACAAACCGTTTTGGCAGATTAAATTTTTTTCAGAATGAATCGTTTTATAGTGATAAGTTACGGTATTATCATTGCAATTCTGAATTAAATGTGGCGAAAATATTTCAGATCCATTATTATGAAACTATTTTTCATTTCATCGTATTGACAATTATTTGATTGCTTACATATTATATGATTACTTACTTCGTCCAATAAGTCAACACAAATCAATATTAACATTAATTTCAAATGACTCGAACTAATCCTCAAATGAACATTGAACCAATACTAATTTATTTATTTCTTCAAATGACTCAGAAAAATTTCTGAAATAAGTTTAGAATATATGTTTGACTACTGAACTTAGAAAGCAATTCTTCAAAAAAAAGTTAGAAAAAAAAGAAAAAGAAAATAAACCATATTCAACATGTTTTTCAAACGAAATTGTTTTTTATATTTGATTGGCAAGTACAGGTTTATAAAATAATCCGATGATACAATAATAAAAAAAATTAGTAAAATGCTCAAAAAATTATTATAATTGTATTAACTAATTTAATTAGACAATTTTTAATTTTTAATTACTTATTTTGCGAAATATCTAAAAGCTTTACATGTATTTACTTATACCTTATGAATGCATTATATCATATTAAAGCAAAGTGAAAAATAAATTAAAAATTTATAAACATTTTACTGTTGCTATTTTTATAAGTCTATTATTAAAATTTTCAATATTCTATATTCGTCTATAAATAGTAATTCTGTAATATTTAAAGAATTTTGTCTTGAAAAGCGGAATTTATTGATGCTTTAATTAAATTACGATCAATATTAAAACATGATAACAATAAAAAATTCATTTTAGTATTACTAATCTATAATTTTACTTGCTTTTTCTAGGGTACATCGATGGCCGTGAATATGTGTACGCTTACAAGGGTGTTATGTACACTGGGTATCCAAGGATAAAACCGCAGTACAGTGGCTATGCTTTCGAAAACAATATCATTATACAACCCCATGGAGACTATGCTGTTGTAAAGGTAAATATCACATTGATATAACTAATACTGACCACTTTTGATGACTGCATTGATAGTATTAATCTAGTCATGTTACCCAATTTCGATGAAATTCATCTTATCAAAACATAAGAAAATATTATTGCATCGTTGATATACTTTTATTGATATACGTTGGGCACTCAAAGAAAAATTTTAATAAAATTAGCCTCTATTTGTATTTTCCGTAAAGGGAAACTAAATAGTGAAACCATTTACTTATTCACAAGAGAGGAGATTTTAAAGGAGAAGAATTTTCAGTTACCAAATCTTTGTTAGATCGTATATTAATCGACTTATTAAATTTGTTCATTAATTATTAATCTAATTCATTTAGGGTGTAATGATAATTAAGGGCAGAAATAGAGGATAATATTTAAATTTGACCTACGATTTATATTTCTTAGAATTCTATATCAAGACTTAAGTCAGGTCACAGGTCAGATTCGAATACTTTTACAGATTACTTTCTGATTGTTTTCCATGAATGAGCAAAATCCTTATTTAAAAACAATGGCATTTCACTTCTGTAATTAAATTCATTGCATTCCATTCTTTTTTTCGAAAGTATTAAGCATTTCCTAATTCGTAAACAGGTTTCAACAGGCAATCCTATTTTGATATTTTAGCGTCATATTTTGACTTTTTTCATCTATTAATTAATTAATCATGCTTATTGAAGAATGCTTCCATTTTCATTCTTCATTTTCTTTTCATTCATATTCTTGATAATAAAAGAAAATATTTTTTACTTTTTGATATTTTAATATATATCAAAATTGATTATTTGATGAATTTTTCTTTGAAAACAAACAAAATAAATAAATAAAATTTCACATCTTTATACCGATATTTTAATATGATTTTAAAAATATTACTTATATTTAACTTTGATTTAATTTGAATGTTAATATATTGAAGATGTAATGCAAATTTATTGTAAAAACTGTCATTATTCGAAAATTGTCCAATGTCTTTGTTTGAATTCTAAAACATAGTTATTGCCTTCCTTTTATTATCTCATATAATTTCTTTTCCTTTCTTTCTCAGGTTGAAAATATCAAGAAATCTCAATTCAATGGCGAGTTCGAAAACGTGGTGAGACACCCCTTCGATTATAAGGACTTGCCCGACAGTCCTCTCCACAAGCCCTTCAGAGTGTACAGGAAGAACGGAATTGTGAGTATTCCAATAATCAATCTACATTTGGCATTTTAACTCATTTTTTGTATACATAATTATACCTTTTTTTATAATTCCAAATTTAATAATGATATGAAATAAGATGGACCAATGGCATTCGTATTTAACATATTCTTACTTAATAGGGCCTCTTTTAAATTTAACTTTCTTATGTGGTGAAGAATATATGCTATGATTGACTCATTAATATGAATGAAAACTTTCAACGAAGAACTAAGATGATAATTATTTTAATTACTCTTAAGTAGAAGAAATTCTCTGAAACTACTTTTAATCAGACTAATCTTGCTGAAATTACACTTAATTAGACGAATCTTTATGAAATTACTCTTAATTAGACTATCTTGCAGAAGTTACTCTTGATTAGACGAATCTTGTTACAGATTTAAATGAGGCAAATGTTACTGGAATTACTCTTGAGTAGAAAAATCTTGCTGAAACTCTAAATCAGACAATTCTTATTGATAATTCTTAACTAGAAAAACATATTAAAATCACTTGTATTAAGATAAATCTTATTGAAATAATTTACTTAAATGAGCCTTTGTGAAATTACTCTTAATTAAATTAAATTTATTGGTTTATTTCAATAAAATAAACCTCACAAGAATTACTCTTAATTAGATTAGCTTTATTAAAGTCAATCTTATGTTAAACGAATCTTGTTATAATTAGACAAAGCAAGCAATAAAAAAATCTTTAAAATATCATGTCTTATCAAATGGCAATGCACTAAAATATTTAATTGCATTATTTTTAAACTAATTAATATAAATTTTTGTTTAATTTATCAATGTTTAGCACAGATGGAAAGGTATATAATTAATATGTAACTACATTTATTTTTAAAAAATTAATTCTTTCTTCAGTATGTATTTAATAAACTTTTTATGAGATAGGTAAATTTGAAATTCCACGGTTCTTTTTTTAAGTAGACGAAACTACTGCTGCCATTTAATTTGGCATATTTTTCTATTCACAGGTGACTCACTTCGAAGTGTCGAAAGGTGAACCTTCATTTTCTGTAAACGCCAAAAGGGGTTTGATAGCTCTTTTCAATCTCAACTTCGACGAAGCCGAAGCGGCTATTTCAACTGAAGATAATGACATCCAGAAGCCAGATCCGGACAGGCATTACTACAAAGTCTATGAGGTAAAAGAAAGTGAATAGAAGATTTTTTGAATAAGCATATCTTAAAGCTTTATAATTGAGGCTTTCAATAGAAAAAACTTTTATAGTTATTGCAAGTTTAGCAAGAATTTCGGTCAAATAACTCTGTTGGTAACTTAAGGAACCATTTTTTTTCAATTTTTGATGGATGATATTTTCTAAAATGGGTACTTTTCTGTTAGACGGTAGGCAGCGAAAAATCGCCAAATAATGTAGAATTCCACCAAATTTTTTTGGCGATTTTTCGCTGGCGCCCGATTAACGGAAAAATACTCTAAAATGACCCTATTTTCGGAGTTTGAAAGCGAGGTTTGTCTAGATAAATGCTGGAAAGAAAGGTTAAGAGTCAATCTAGACCAAACAATGAAAACCGGACAGTTCCAGTTAATTCGAAACGTTTAATAGGATGGTCCGAAAAGTCCTTATTTCATTCAAAAAATTTTCATTGTATTTCAGTCTCAAGAAAATTTTATAGTTCAAAAGAAAACTCTGAATTTTTCATGGTAGTTCTAATGTTTAGAAGCTTAGTAAAAATTTTGTTCATCGTGTAAAAATAAAAATATTTAAAAGTTGACAAAACATTGAAATTAATGTTCATTCCCTTCCCCGTATTTTTTTTTTGGTACATGCCTCAAAATTGTTAATGTTTTCAGAAAAATAAAAATTAAAAAAAATCTTTTTCTGATCAAATAGGGGAGATTATATTCAATTCTTCGCAAAAGCTGGATTCCGAATAATCCAAAATATTATAATATAAATAAAAAACTTCGGAACAATCCAAAATATTTTAATAATAAAAATAATAATGTCCCCGCATGATAACTTGAAATTTGCTAACGAAGATTTCATTATATTTAAATACTTATTTTTCTTTCTTTCTTTCTTTTATTTTCCAGAAAGGAGTATTAGGTGACTGCGAAACTGCATATGTAATCGAACACCACCCCTATCACAAGACGCCCCAAAACAACATCGTTCTGAATGTTACGAAAGTGAGGAACTACCACAAATGCAACTCGAATCCAAACCAAGTCTACGGAACCTTCTATGGACACGAATGTGGGCACGCTCCCCATGAGAGATCGGTAAGTTCAATGGAAAGAAGTATTATTAGTGTTTTTTATTTAATTCACTTGATATCGGTAAAATTAAGATGAATAAATAAAGATAAAGACATAAAATATGATAAAATTACAACCAAGAAAACAACCGTTGCAACGATCTGATAACTACATTTCGATTTTTAAGTTTGAATAGTAGTGTTTTAACTTTTGGTTAAGAATAAAATTAATGAGTGCTTTTTTTTGTTGTTGTTAATCTGAAACATATTTCAAAATTTAATAGAATAATTTATTAATGGAAATGTAATTATCTAACACAACAATTTTTCTATCGATTTTAATTTAGTTTAATTAAATCTAAATATTTATTAATGAATATATTAAATCGATCTTATTATAGAAAGAATATGAAAAAATACAATTAAAAACAGAAAAAAAAATTCGAAGTTTGATTTTTTTTGTCAATGGGGCAATATCCGTATAAGGTACCAAGATATGAATAAAAGTATTTGTTTAAAAATGCTCAAAAGTACTAAAAAATGTAACGAGACATAACTATTTCTGTTGAACTATTTTATGAAATGAAACGTAGAAATTGTACCTCAAGTGACAATATAAAAAAGATTTATATCTATAAATTCTAATTATTGCTAGTCAGCAGAAATATATTATTTCAATTTTTTCATAGTTTAGGAAGAATACAGCATTCTCCCCCACCCATTTTTTTAAAGAATTTAAATGAAATAGTTTGAGAGATATTGGTAACTTAAAATACTCGTTTCAAATAAAATTAAATTGTCCTTTAAAACAACACCCTTTTTGATTGTCCTTCAAAATAAAACCTCTTTAATTGCCCTTCGAAATTACAATCTTTTCGATTGCCATTTAAAACAAAAATATCTTTGATTGCCCTTTAAAACAATACCCCCTTTGATAACCCTTTAAAACAGCACCCTCTTTGATTGTCCTTCAAAATAAAACCTTCTTTAATTGCCCTTTAAAAATACAATTTTTTTAAAGTCCTTTAAAGCAACAATACCTTTGATTGCCCTTTAAAACTACAATCTTTTTGATTGCTCTTTAAAACAAAAATATCTCTGATTGCCCTTTAAAACGATACCTTCTTTGATAACCCTTTAAAACAACAGCCTCTTTGATTGCCTTTTAAAAAAAGACCGTCCTTGATTGCTCTTTTAAACAAGACCCTCTTTGATTGCTATTTGAAACTAAAATACTTTTGGTTGCCTTTTTAAAAAATACCCTCTTTGATAATCCTTTAAAACAACACCCTCTTTGATTGCTCTTTAAAATAAGACCCTCTTTGATTGTTCTTTTAAACAAGACCCTCTTTGATTGCCGTTTGAAACTACAATATTTTTGATTACCCTTTAAAACTCCAATCTCTTTGATTGTCTTTTAAAACAATCCATTTTTGATACTTCTTTTAACAATACCCTCTTTTATTGTCCTTTAATACAATACAATTTTTCCGATTCGTTACAACTAAAATAGAAAAAGCACCAATATCTTTGGTCATATCTAATTTTTACCTGTACATATATATAAAGAAATTTAGTACAGTTTTTTTTCAATTAAATTTTACAATATTTACAATTTTCCGTATTTTTTAGATTTAATTTCACTAATTTAAATCGAATTTTTTAAATACGATATTTTTTATTTACTATGGTTTGAAATTAATTGGAACCGACATATCTAAATCGTTCCAATCTGTGTTGAATTCATATGATTGGAATTCCATTGTAATTTTATAGTGAAAATCCATATGTCGATGATATGTCATCTGACTCCATATGTCACACTAATTTGTTATGATATTTATTTTTCCAGCACACTTTGCATGGTAATGCCCAATACAAGTACAACATCCGCGGTTATCGCCACAACTACGTCATTGAGAAAATATACACTGTTGGAGAAACTGCCTACACTCCATATCCTCTTGAAGGACAAACCGTTGCTGCCAAAATCAAGTAAGTAATTTTGGAGAAAAAAATTGTATTAAGGATAAGTAAATTTGTCGAAATATTATCAATTATCAATTTGCTTTTTTTATTTAATTTACAAATTATAATTAAATGAGAACACTTCGAATTCTGATTATATTCTCACGTTTGTGTAGCATGTGTAGCTCCTGAAAATATGTCTTTCTCGATTTATAAGAAATTTTAAAAAATCCTATACGAATAGTACAAAGTGATTTTTTTAAATAATATTAAGGGAATGAAACATGAAGTTTCAACAGCATCTCTTTTCATTAAGGTGACCAAAGACCTTTAAAATGAATTTTTGCAATTTTCACCTTAGCAATTTGAAATTTCACAGGCATTAAGAGTAACACTATGGAAGATGACACACAAAATTGCAAAATATCATGTTAATTTATTAATGAGTTCGGGTGGTTAATATAGTATAATATTAGTGAAAAATAACGTTAATGAATAATGTTCCAGGCACTCCAAATTTGTTCGAAAGCCCTCCAATTTTTATTATTACTGACTCTAACCCTTTTGAAACAAAAGTTGGGATTAATCTTGTTTAAGCATAAAATATAGAAATTAACCAATGTAATAACTTAAAACTACAGAATTTTTTTAAAAGTTTAAGTAGTTTTCAGTTATTACTTTGGCTAATTTTGATATTTCGTATTCAAATTTCAAGTTTAATCCCAACTTGAAATTTGAGTACGAAATATCAAAATTAGTTTCTTTTGTTTCAAAAGGGTTGGAGTAACTGATAATAAAATTTGGAGTGCTTTCGAACAAATTTGGAATGACTGGAACATTTTTCATTAACGTTATTTTTCATTAATATTATACTATATTAACCACCCGAACTCATTAATAAATTAACATGATATTTTGCAATTTTGTGTGTCATCTTCCATAGTGTTACTCTTAATGCCTGTGAAATTTCAAATGGATAAAGTGAAAATTTCAAAAATTCATTTTAAAGGTCCCTGGTCGCTTTAATGAATTTTATCTACAATTTATATTATTGGACTATTTTGGAATAAATATATTGCAGTGAACTTCGTGTATGTACTTAATTGCCTTCTTTATCGAAAGCATAATAATATTGTATAGTAAATATAGCATAGAAAGTGTAGTATAGTAAGTATAGTATAGAAAGTCTATTAATCGTCAAAAAAAAATTGAACTCGAGAATGTGACGAATGTCGTTTTAGACTTTCCTAAATTTGAAAAACACATTTTTATAAAATGCCTGGCTAACTTTGACAAATATAACTAATATATGGTGAATTTTTCTCATGTATCTATTATTCTTAAAGTCTTTTTTTTATGCTTGATAGACTAAATTAGAAGAATTTGTTTTCAGAAGAATTTGTTTCCCCTTAACCGGTTTGCCCGTACACCGTAAGTGCATCGATTTATCGAATTTTGACAAAAATAAATCATTCATAACAATTATAATTCAATAGTAAAATGACTTCGAATACGTAGATAAACCAATTATTCCATGGGTTTTCATTTGAATCAAAATAAGAAAATATTCCCAAAATAGAAGGTGTCATCTTATTAGATAGTAGTAGGAGGTGCCATTTTATTAGATTTTATTAGATAGGTTTAAAAAATGTTGATATTCACCAAAACTGAGATACTTCGAATTTGGTGATTAAATTAATTTTTCATACTAGGCTTCGTACAGGATAAATTAAATTGAAATTTAGAATTACTTTCTCATTTAATTTTTTTAAAACCCCCAATCATTATTGACAAGAAATAAATTAGCTGTTGCCATTTCGGTGACACAAAAATAATTTAAGAGCATTATATATTTGGTGCCTGAAGTGGACAAATAAATAATCTATATTATGATGTACTTTAATTTAACTTAAATTCATATAGCTGTAAAACAACAAAGAATAACAGCATTATGAAATATTGAAATCAATGGTAATGATGAATGAAATGTTTTTCTTAAATTTCAGCCGTTACTTGACACTTGTGGATGAGCGACCGGTCACAAATGCTTTCGAATTGGGCCCAGACACCGATACTTACTCTTCACTTGAATTCACTTTCGATTTCCAGAAGAATTACAAAGACCCAGTGGATCTGAAGCAGCCCCATTACTTGTACCACTTGCATGGAAGAAAAGTGCCCCTAGATGTGGTAAGTAAATTCGGCATAAAAAATTCTTCAAAAATTAAATTGATTTTCAGGAGTTGGTTGTAACAAGTAAAATTATTGTACCACCAAGAAAAACTCTAGATATTTCAGGTCTTTATATTACTTTTACATCATTAATGCATGATATCCACAAAAATTTAAGGTTTTTATTACAGAAAATTCCGTGCGACAATATGTGCAAACAAAATTATCATGCAGAACATCTTCAGTTTCAGTAACTGATGTTATGATGTTTAGTGTTGTATGAATGATTTCATACAACAAACTATGCCGTTTATTTGCTGTATGAATGTACACAGTGGATTTTATACTACAGTTACATACTATGAGTTATATTAAAGCTGTACAACATCAGTCTCCATCATCAAAATAAGAAATTCACGAATTTAATGAGACATTATTTTGTGATGGGAACTCTTAAATATTTCTTCATTTTTATTTCTCTAAAATATAAAATATTGCAGCTGCAATGAATAATGGTCAAATATAGTTCAGATATTTAGTGGGTAATTGATTATATGATGTTCGTAAACTATGATACCGTTTGAGCTAAAATGATGAGTATATGAATCGTGTTTTCTTTTTATTAACTAAAGGTATAGTTTATTGTATGAAATCCTTCATACAGGATTCAGTTGCTGAAACTGAAGATGATCTGCATAATATTTTTGATTGCAAATATTCTTTATTCTCATTCATCTTCCCATCATCTTCCATCTTTTTTAATGCACGTTTTTTCTTTTTATTAACTGACGTTGGATCTGTAATCTATATTAATAAAAATGGATCTCGAAATGCGTTGCTAAGCGCAAAACTGGAGAACGGCTCGACCGATTCGCCTAATTTTTGTTTAATATTTTCGTTAAGACATGAGGATGGTTCTTATGGAGAGAAAAAATTAAAAAACTGCGAGGAAAATGGTTAAACCGACACTTTTCTTACTTTCCCGCCAAAAATCTGCATTTCCTTCCCCCACACCAACTGAGTTAGATAGCAGGAAGTAATAAATTATTGATTTGTTTAGAAAGAAATACGCGAAGTCAGTTGGTTTTCATTCATAGATAACGGGATGTTTAAAAAAGAAAGAAAATAGTTGCTTTTATTATTAATCGGTATGAATATTTAATCTATGCCTGCTCAAAATAAAGTCTGGGCAGGGAAGAAAAAAAATAATAACAAAGGGTAAAATGGTTTATAGAAAGAAAAGTAGTGAAAAAAAAAGGATAGAAAAGAAAAGAAGGGTGTGTGTGTCACCATTATTTCCTCTGTGCGAGGCATTTTCCAAGTTGTTTTTAAACTTTCGCATCTTTTGAAAACCAATTTTGTCTTTATTTGTTTAGTGTGTTTATGAAGATTTGAATGTTCTTATTCTATAAAAACGGAATTTTAGACTTTTCCCTCCACCATTTAAGTAAAATATCAATTCCGGGACAATCATTGCTCGGATAGAAAGAGAAAGATGAGTAGTACAGTGAACAGATCATCTGAAGAAAATAATACTAAATAATACCATAAATGAATTATATGATACACAGAGATATATTATGGTCTAGAAAAGAACATAGGCACACTATTTATTCCTTTTAATTGAGTGGTTATTTTTTACTAATTTAAAACTGACTTTTTTTATTCTACATCAAAAGAACCAGAGATTTGCGATTATATATATTTTAACAAGTAGTGATTTTTATCGACATTTCAAACGCAATGAAAATAATATGCAAGTGCTTAACATGCCAGAAGGATACTATCGCAATTTGAGACTCTTAATATGTCCGTTTTAATCCGTCGCATCTCAGTAACCTGATTATCAAACTTGTTGGAAGCGAGCACCGTCTGTCATCGGCCACTCAGCCTTCTAAGTTAGGAACGTCCATATTCAGTGATACGCGGATGGCCTTCACATTGAATACGACTCTCTTATCAATAAGTTTGCAGGATAATCTTGCTTACATTTTACAAGTAGTATTTTGGAATGGCATTGAACTTTAGCGATAAGGGTTGTTCAAGACACGTGCGCGTTCCAAAAGTGGTCCATCTGTCAAAAAATTGACTCGTGCTAACCTTCGTTTCATTTGAAAGATGTTTATTCCATCTATTAGAGAATCTTGGCAGGATTTATCAGAAGAGATAGATGGGAAGATAATGGACTTAGGAGATTAAGAATAACTCAAGACACGTGTTTGTACATTGAAACTGGATCATCTGTCAAATAATTAATTTTTTCTGACATGCATTTCATCAAAGGCGGCATTTACGCAATTTATTAAAGAATTTTGATGTTCACAATTAAATTTATTTGGAAATTTTCCGATATTGGAGATAAAGGATATTGAAAATACTTTGGAGGTGGTTCATCTATCAAAAACACTTTTAATTATTCTTAATAATACTGTCCGAGACATTATTTAAAAATTCATGCTGAAGAGAAAATAAAATGAGAGGAAATATTTGTACTTTAGATTTAAGTTATTTAAGCCAAACGTTTGATTTTCAAAAATAGATCATTTGTCAAAAGATTAAGCACTAAGATTCCTCTTAGTCAAAATTCTATTTTCTAACTCACTAATAAAATTGAAGGTAAATACATTAATTATCAGAAGAATCAACTTTCATATTTTACTCCACAAAAGAAAGGATACACTTTTGGAGGATTTATAAACAAGCAAATGATCGTTATTGCCACTTTCGACTATCAGTAATAGCGATGGATCTGTAATTTTATGAGAAATCATTTCTTTGTTTTCTGTTTGTTCCAATCGTATCCTTGTAAAGAACATGACAGGGTTGAAAAATATGGAGAAGTTTCGTCCGACTAGTTCATCTTTTGATGCAACTTTTGTTCCTTGCAGTGAAGGAAATTTTCGAAGATAATATTGCTTCTATTTATGCAGTGATTTCGTAATTTTCTATTATGCATTGATGTATAAGACAATAAGAGGAAACATCTAATTATGACGGTTGAGTTCTCCAACTTTAATATTTTTGAATCATTATGATCTTATTCAGAATGTTCAATCTGTAATTGATATCTTTCACCAGCACCTTCCAATGAATTTTAACAATGGATCCATAAAAAATGGCACAATATACCTCTAAACGCTATTCAGTATTTATGATTCAATTCTTAGATGAATCAAGAAATATTACATACCAAAGTTTGCTCTATGCTTTATTTATAAATATGTTTTCATTCGTCAGTGATGTTTCCGTTATTTTGATTACCATCTGCATATGAGAAGTTCAGAAGAGAGAGAAGACATTCGAATTAGTTTTGAATCTCTTTGATTCAAGCTGTCTCACGTTAACGATTTCAGACAAAAATAACATGATATGCAAGATGTCCGCAGACAGACTCAAACTATTCAAACACTCTGAATGCAGATTGTTTATTAAATTTAATTATTAAGTTTTACTATATGTATATATTAATAAGAAAGATAGAAACTGGAGAACAACAATTTTCTTTAATCCCTTTCCCCACGTACTAAATTGTTGAGAGATTAGATTCTTATATATTAGAATAAACAATGTAATGTTGGCAATTTACAGATGAACTGTGGCATGTAGAGAATATACATGTATTCTCAAAAGACAAAGCCATAGAAACGAACATAACATTGTCAGTTGTTACAATAAGTAAGACTGTACAACATCATTAAAAAATTTTGTAAGTTTATTGGTGGATTTGTTTTACTTTCTCATGTAGAATATACTATATATTTTATATTTCAACAATTTATTTACTTACTATTTCTACTATTTTGATTTAAATCATATTATGCATTAATAATAAAGAGTGATTCAAAACTTTGTAATTTTGTTTTAACGTTAATTTTTTTAAAATTCACTATCATAATTTTTTATTAAATATCTTCAAAGTGATAAATATTGATGTTTAGCAATTATTATGGACATATACCAAACGATTATGAGAATTCTGACATTCTTTTAAGAACATCTACTTTTGATGGATATCGTTTTCTCACAGTAGCGTATCTATATAGTAATTTTCCATTCGTCTTTTATAAATTTCTTGCTTAGTTGGAATTGAAAAGCAACTCCTATGTTGTGGTTTCTAATGGCACTTAAATGGACGAGCTTGCTGTGGCATCAGTGAATTTTAATCCTAATGAGCGTCTCTTGTTTCGAAGTAGCATCAACTAGGGCTAAGAGTACTCAATCATCACATTCGCTTGCACAGCCCCTTTTTACAGAAGGGTATATTAACACACTTCACAAATAGAACACAGAAGAACAACCATTCCCCAACCGAGACTCGAACTCAGAGTGCCCAGATCACGAGGAAGACTCCATAAGCCTATGCCAGGCTGCCGGCACAACTCTTATACATTCCTATTTGATTCGAATACTATATTAAATCAGGAAATGTTTTTGAAAATTTTGCGTTGTAATAATGAAACTTGCTCTTGCTGAAGTAATAAAACTTGCAATTTCATCAATATTTATTTTCATGCATATTCATGCATCACAACTTGATACTCGCAGCAAAAGCTCAAATTTTATATTTGCTGTTATAAATTAACACAAACACGTTTTAAATATGTGATTCAAAATCTATTTCATCATATTTAGCCCTGTCCTTTGCTTTATCTTACCAATAGATTCGAGGACAATTCGAGGAACTCATTCAAGCCTATAACGACGACACCTATCAGACGAAATTCAAGGAAACGAATTTCCCTGCTAAGTTCGCGGAGCTGCTGAGGTCCGCCGCCACCTTGGGTTACGAAGACATCAACGAAATTTACAAGCAATATGCTGATATTCCGAAAGCCGGAGCGAGTGCCGATCAAAGGAAATACAGGTAATGAACGCTTCTTTAATATGTCAGTGGATTGCTCACTTTTGGGATTATCATTACATGTTTAATTTACTTGCCTGGTTACCTCAACTGGCTTAAAAAATTCGCGCATTTTCGTTGTCTCAATTGGCATTCAAAATTCAACGCCAATTGAGTTTGTTCTGATTCAGTTCTGATATACAGGGTGTCCAAAAAGTTCCCGTACTGATGATTTATGAATTTATTTTACAAAAACAATAGGTTTAAAAAGAATTATTTGTATGGCAGTGATAAAAAGCACTTTTAACATAATTAAAGAAAAAATACTGAACTTACATTTATAATAAATGTTCAAAATGTCCATCCCTTTATTGGAGACAAAGCTGAACTCGTTTGCGCATGATTTTCGAAACGCGTTTTAACATGCTATAAGTGATTTCTTGTATCCTTTGGGTAATTGCGATTTTCAAATAATCTATTGTTTGAGGATCACCTTCATAAACTTTGTCCTTTAAATATCCCCACAGAAAAAAGTCCGAGTTGGTCAGATCAGGGGATCGAGGTGGCCAAAGATTTTTTGAGATAAGTCGATCGCCGAAAAAAGCTTCAAGCATGTCCATGGTTTCATTACTCGTATGGAAAAATTTAATGTACTAGAAAAAAATCATGGACAATGATTTTTTTAATTTGGAGTACGGGAACTTTTTGGACACCCGGTATTTTCAAAGGACACGAACTTGATTTTTTTTGACCAAGGTATAATATTTTGATCCATTAGTTAAATTAATTACAATTACTTAATCAAATGTAACTAAAACGAAATTTTCTTTGTTGATCTAAGTAGGAATGGACTTAATTTCTTTTTTATATTACTTGTTTTGTTTCCAGATGACTTAATGTTGCCATATATTTGTAACTTAACTTAATCAGGAACTTGATGATGCTACAATAAATTGTTGTGAACGAAACGATACTGTAGCAACATTTTTTAATTTATCTCAAAATGGCAAAAGAATATGATTAATGGATAAAAATTCTAAAATTTCTAATGTATGTATGTTGATTGATAAAAATGTCCCATCGTAATCTGTAAAAAAGTGTTTGGTCTCAATATCAAGCCACTTTTGCATTATTATCTGATATATTGACAAACGCATTGACTGATCCATTGTAGGAGCTTGTTCGTGGATGCCTTGGTGAACTTGGGCACCAACCCGGCTGCTCTTTTCGCCAAGCACCTCATCGAAAACAAGAAGGCCCGACCTCAAGAGGCCGCCTACTTCTTCCACCAGCTCCCGACGCATGTCAAAGAGGTGTCCGAAACCTTACTGGATGACCTTCAGGTATGGCGTTTGATTTCTTAAAAAAAGTTGTTATTCCTAATGGCGCTTGCCATGGACAAACCGCTGGACAAACTTCGCTGGTGCATCAGGGATTTCAAGCCGAAATGAGCGTCTCTTGTTTTGAAGTAATGCCAATTAGGGTAAAGAGTACCAATTAACTGTTCACTCATCACATTCGGTTATACAACCACTTTTTAAGGAGGGGGGATCATTCACACACTTTACGTATACAACATAGAAAATCAACCAAGCCCGAGCCGTGACACGAAGTCGGGACACCCAAATCACGGGGAAGACGCTTTAATCCTAGGCCAGGACACCGATCCTTTGGTTATTATCTGCATATTATGCCAAAAGTTACTAATGCGATTATATAATCGATTGAACTATGATTAAATGACATTTAAAGGTACGAAAGCAATACCACGCTTGAACAGTATATATATGACTTGGTTTGATGTGTAGTTTAACCTCATTCTTCGCCAAGTTGGTGATAATACGATTGGTAACCCAGATTATTTTTATTACGGCAACCCTAGGTTATCTTTCTTCTTGACCGGAAGAGCTCCAAAAACCATAACGCATTTTCATGGTTGGCGAATTGGCGATTTCTGAAATGTGAGCCAAGCAGGGGGTTAAACTACAATCCCACCATGAATTGATTTTTATTCCACTGGTGTGACTATTGCTTTTTTCATATTTGGTTCGATCATCATTTAAAAAACGTGATTTATGATCACTCTTGGCCTGTAATTGTTTCTACGTGTTTTATTCGTCGTATTATATTTTGCCTGAAATTGGTATTAAAAAATCTTAATTTTACCATAGATTCTTCACAGAAAAAAAGGCAAGAGACTTAAGAAAAAAAGATTGAATTAAATTACGATACATGAATGCAGACTTTTTTCGATAAGATTCGTATACAATAGTTTAGTGATGAAGACTTTTAGAAATGACTTGACAAACTGGTTTGTTATTTTCTTCTGTGTAACACATATGTTCGTTCATAATTCGTTTAATGAAATAAAACTTGGGTTTTTTCAAATATGCAATTTTTAAAAAATTTGCTTCTGATCTAATTAAATTATTATTATTGACATTTAATTTTAAATAGCTTTTTATTTCCTGAAACTTTTTTTTATTCAACCGTATTTAACATCTTAAAAATTTGGAAAAAATAAGCTTAAATATTTTAATCCTTTCACCGGTTCATTTCCTTTGCTACAAAATTAGATGAACTCTCCAATCTTGGAATGCTGTGTCGTTTCGATTCATTTAAGAATTTATACAGCATACTTCAGATATTTATTCATAATATGTATAATTGTATTGCGATATAACAATTATGAATAGCTTAATTCTTGTTTGGAAGAGTAAAAAGGAGATAAGTCGACGCAATGGCGTACGGGCAAACCGGTTAAGGGGTTAATAGTCAACTCAACAAATTAAACCTAAAAAGTTACGTTACTTATTTATGTTGTTGTTTATCTCCTTTGGATTCAGCTCCAATTCAAACAAAGTCCAAGGGATTGAGGAAAGAGTGGTGCAGTAGCGTCTGAGGGTAAAGACCCCTGAGCACCCGAGGACAGAAGTCTGACTTCTAGCTGATATGAAGATGGCACTCGTTTGTCCAACTCATTTTTTTGGGGGGGGGGCTCTTTCACTCACCTTACTGATAGAATACATGGTACAGATTAACCTTGTCCAAAACAGAACACCCAGATTACTGGGAACCCAGGTGGCACATCCTGTAGCATAATATTGTAAAATATTGTGCAATATTATATAATATTAAACAATATTCCAAAATATTATACAATATTGAAAATATTTATCAATATTGTACAATATGTGTGTGCTACTAAGGAAGATGGACTACATCTAGGCCAGAAAAAAGGCTCAGCGTTGTTTATTTAATGTTAAAACCCAATTTGATTATACTATAAGTTAAAAGAAGAAATACAAAATTAAAAATATAAAGTTTTATTTCGAATTCTTTGAATAATGTAATATTTTTGACCAAAATATTCATTTGTTTGTTTTTGTGTAGCACTTCGCTCGTTAATAATCTTTATCTAAATATAATTCTTACAGAGTCTCTGCGAGCACGAGAGCGTGAAAAAATACCAGAGCGTCCACATCGCGTGCGTGTTCTCTCTCAGCACCATCATTTACGACCACTGTGTGGCGCGGTACCACCCGGAGGTTCCTTACACGACCAGCAGGAGTCACTGCCAGCCAGAGGATGCTGTGAAATATTTTGACGTGAGCATTTGATTTTTTAGCATTTATTAAAAGCATAAGAGGTAAAGATGTTGCTTTTAGTTAGAAGAAACATCGTGGTAGCACGATGAATTTGTATTCTGTAGGATTTGTATTAATATATTTTATCTAGTGTAATGTTTGAATTTACTGAATTTCGTGTCTGAAGAGCTTCTCTGTAGTAGACTTCTTTGAGTTCAAGATTCAATTTTCTATTTCTATAGCTATTGGGTTGGGGAATAAGTTCGTGGCCTTTTTACCGAAGACTTTTATTTAAATGAAAAACAATAATTATATCAATAAGCTAATCAATTATACATTCGCCGTTGCTGTTTACAGCCCCTTCCCACCTCTCGACCCATTTGTTGATGCGGTTCCGCCAAAAATCACCTGATCTGGTGTCAAAGAAGTTGTTGAGGCAGTTTTTAAGGACCTCTTTGTTATCGAAGGTAACGCCCTTCTTATGATTTGACAGGGAGCGAAAAGATGGTAGTCGGTCGGTGCAAGGTTCGGAGAATATGGCGGATGCTGAAGGAACTCCCATTAGATCTCTTGGAGTGCGGCTTTGGCGACTTGTGCAACATGGGGGCTGGCGTTGTCGTGAAGGAGCATGACTTGACCATGTCTATCAGGTCTTTTCAGTCGAATAGTCTCCTTCACGCAGTGTAGCTGGGCAATGTAGAGTTTCTTGTTGACAGTGGCATTCTTTTATAGCATTTCCCAGTGCACCATGCCCTCCCAGTCCCACCAAACACATATCATGATCTTCTTTGGAGGAAGGTTCGGCTTGATTCTAAGCTTTGGGGTATCTCCTAGAGCCACCCACTCCTTTCTTTGCTTCATATTGATGTATAAGCATCATTTCTCATCTCCCGAGACGATTCGGTGCAAAACGCGCTGTTTATGACCGCGTGTTTCTCGATGGCGGGCGAGATACTGAGAAACAATTTGAAGGCGACTTTCTTTGTTTTTTCAGTTGAGCTCGTGAGGCACTCAGGCTACCAATTTTTTCGGGAAATCCCGTTGAATGAAGGTGATTGAGAATCGTTTTATGATCGCGGTTCATTTTTTCCGCCAATTCACGACTGGTTTGGCCAATGTTCATCTTCAAAAGGGATTTGAGAAAAATGTCATCGACGTCAAAGTCGCCATTTTTTATTTTTGCTAACCATTTCCATGCTGTAGACTCGCCTATGACACCTTCTCCATACAAGGTTGCAAACGTCCCGGGCTGCTTCGGCAGCTTTTTGACCTCTATGAAAAGCAAAGAAGAGCAGGTATCGAAAATGTTGAATTTTGCCTCCTGGGTATTCCATTTCTAAGCCTCAATACTTCAAAAAAATTAAATAACTTAAAAATACAATTAACATAGTTTTGTAGAGCAGAAAGAATTCTATAGAATAAGTACTTTCCCTTTGCCAAACAGCGAACAAATCGTTGTAAAATAAAAGCGCTATGAACTTATTCCCCAACCCAATAAGTACCAAGTCATGGTGGAATCTGTAGTCATGAACTTGAGGTTTCAACACCTCTCCTTTTTCGTGTTCCCTTCTGCGATGTAACAGAATATATCTACGTGAAGTCAGGAACTAGTAAAATGAGCAACAAATAACATGTGATGATAACCTGTAAATGAGCGAAAAATAAATATGTGATCAGTTTTATCAATACGCATATGTAAAATGGTTTGACTAACATGTTTCTTACTGTCCGAACTGTGATGTGGTAAATTTTGCTGTCCGTATTCTTACTTAATTTTCTAAATTTACTTCTGGTCATTTAATTCACCTATTTAAAGTCAGCAGGACCTGGTGGGTGAGAAACCTCACTTTTTGGAAATTTAAAAGCCCTGTTTTTTTTTCATAGCCTTTAAAATTTCAGATTTATTTTTATTCTTACACTAAATCCTGATAAATCATAGATATTCTTTACTTTTGCCGTTTTACAATGCATCAACTTTTTATTTGCGCCCTTTTTTAAATATTAGAACTGCTTAAATACCCTGGTGAATGGCACAATTTATCCTAAATTGGAAATTGTGCCAAAACCCCACTTACCATATAATATTTATTCTCTATTATAAAAGTAACTTCTTTCCTATTCTTGGCCTACCTTAAATACAAGGAATGTTAAATTATCCTTGTAAATTCAGAATTTATAAACATAAATAAGAAATAACGATTTTGCTCTTTAAAAATACTCTGAAAATACAAATAACTTGAAATATTCTAATGATGATGATGCCTTGTCCACTTTTCTATAGAACCAGGGGTGCAGTAGCTTTTGAGGGTTGAATATTCTATTTCCGTAATTTAATAGTCACCAGAAATTTTTTTCATTTTTTCTGTCCATTTCATTAAATTGACTTTCAGGCAAAAAAAGAAGGAAAAAGGGTTCATACGAAAGTTTTTCCCGACACTTTTTCGAATATTCACTTATAATAAGTGTATGCTAGAAAGTTCAATCCTCTTCTCTCCCACATAAAAGTATATGGACCTGGGTCAAAGCCGTAAATTCCATAAGTGCCGCGATAATTATTTTCAGAACCACAGGATTTGAGCTTCGCAGTGTATTCAATAAATATGCCAATAACTGATTATGCAGTTCTATACTAATACCTTTTTTTAGTTGATGGAAAGAAAAAGATGCAGAACTAAAATTTTAGTCAATATACCTAATTCATTTTATATTTAAATCATTGAGTTTATTCTTTATTGTGTTCATATGCTGGCAAAAGTACAGATAAAGACAGGTAACATTTTAGTGTATTTTGTTCAAAATCTGATATTCCTTAACTCTCTAGATTTTAAAATTAAGGCTTAAAAATATTTTATTGAAGAAGCTATTAAGAGACAAAGGTGCATAAATATGTAGTAAATTTTACTTCTGGCGAACCACCTGTTCGTCAAGGGAGACTAATAAACCACAGTACTCCACTACGGTAATAAGATACTGCAATGGTAATAATCTAGTAATTTAATAATGCTGATTCTTTTAGGTTTAACGAAAGATAGTAATTCACACATTCGACTTTTATTTTTCAGTACGTGGCAAGGAAGTTCGAAGAGGCAACAGACGAGAAGTTAAAGACGACTTACTTGAAGGCGGCTGGCAACATCGGTCTAAGGGAGATCCTACCCTATGCCAGACCCTACATTGAGGGAGCAGGTAATTACCATCGCTATTACCGGAACAACGCCATATGGGCTATCACACATGTCGGCTTCAGGTTCCCTGATAGGGTAAGTTGTTTCCTTATCCCTTTATATTTCGAATCATTTCTTTATAACTGTGGTGATCTCTATATAAGCCAATTAATATCCTTCAAGCTGAAGGATCCCTTTTGCTAGATCGGTATGATACTCGGCTACTAACCATAAGATTGGGAGTTCGGACCTAGCGCTATTCGCTATCACCTGTATAACTAAATCAGTTCTATCACAACTAACTAACGAAAAAGATATTTTAAACCAAGATCGTTGTTTCATTATTATTCGAATAACAGTAAATACCCATTATATTGAAGTCAGAAACATTCGTTTAGTTATATTAACTTCCCGTTTTAAAGCAACTGAGGAAGTGAGTTGATTGTCCTAAGATAAAACTCGCTATGTTAGGGTTCGTAGTAGAGTAACATAGCCACTAGACAAAAGTAATTACTCCTATTCGGATGATGTTATCTGGCTTATGAACTTTTACCACATATTCTCCCACCAGTGGGTCGGTGGTAAGACGGATGATACAATTTAAACCAAGTGTATGGTGAGCATGTGTGAGTTGTTGGTGATGTTGGCTGATGTGTCTAATGCGTCTGACGACTTTTGATACCTGAAGAGGGCGCCATAACAGCTGTAGCAAGTTGCTTATTCAAGATCATGGGGCCAATTGTGGAGGTGTAGTGATTAGGATTAGTGGGAGGACTTTCACCAAACAACACTAAAGCTATTTTGGGACGGATCTCGTAATTTTGAACCTCAACGAGATTGCATTTCCCCTTTCCAAACTTCCATGCCATGCCAGCTTGAAGACATTTGCTTTTTACAAGCATCAAATAGAGAGAGAGAGAGAGAAGCCTCGTAAATGTTTAAACCGGTTTAAACTGGTTAATTATTTCAAGTAATTAAAACAAATAATGACTTAAAATATTAATGTTCTCAAATGATGGTATTTCCTAATATATATTTCATTTTGCTTATTACTTTTTATCTTTTTAAAAAATATTTGGATACGGATCACTTACTGATTACATATGAATATTCTTTCAATAATACCTACATATGATTTGGTCATTTAAACAAAAAAAATTATGAATGCACTTAGTTTATCATGTTATTAGAAAAAAATATACTGTGATACAGCATTCATTTTACGATTTATGTACTATTAATTATATTTTTGAGCTTGCACTGATTGTCAGCATAAATTTAGGTAGAAAAAGGCTCTAATAGTTATTTGTAAGAATTTTTGCGGGTGTAAAATCTCGATTTTTCAAGAAAGACACCTAAATAGGTACATTTCAAAAGCCAGACCATATCTAGAATTTTATATAAATATAAAATTTTTATCCAAATAGCTAGAGATGTTTTCGCAATGTTCAACATAAGCACAGAGACTGATTAATGCAAGGGCATACAGGGTAATTGTCCTTGGCCCTACATAAGTGGGGGCCCCAAATCAAATATAAATTTTATTCCACGTTTCCTTTTTTTAATGAGTGTTCTTCATTACTAAATTAGTGAAGCAGAGGGGGCCCCATATAAGTTTTTGCTCTGGGCCCCAATTAGGCTAAGTCGGGCCTTGCAAAAGTAATTTAATATTCATATACAAGGATAGGTCACTTAAAGTTGTAAATTGTAATCTCCATAGGTAAAAGACCTTCTGGTTCCTCTGCTGTTCAATCAAACTGAAAACTATGAGCTCAGACTGTCTGCCTTCATCATCCTCATGATGTACCGACCCCAACTCTACGAGCTCGAGGGACTCGCTCGGGCCCTGAAGCACGACCCCGACGACCAGGTCCGATCCTACGTCTACAAGAGCATCCGGGCGATGGCCAACTCGACTCACCCTTGCGACAGGAAGGCGTAAGTCCGAAATTTTAACCCTAGCGTTCAAAAAGTTTGCTCTGTTGATGTATAGTTAATAACATTATTATTTTTCAATTTAAGATATTTATTTTTCCAAAACCAGAATATACTGATATTTTGATGATTTATTAAGATTTTTTTATTGGTTGAAATAAATGTTAAAATTTTGAAAAATGTGAAAAACAAAATTTTATATATATAAAGGATTTAAAATGGTACTTGCGTATTAGACTGTCTTTTCCAACAATCGCCAGCTGTTTAGTTGACAACGACTTCAAATTTGGTGATAAAGATCAACGGATTACACCATTGGCGGATTGACATTATTGGTGGTTTAGCAACTCATTGGCGATTTTGAAAAATGTGAAAAACAAAATTTTATATATATATAAAGGATCCAAAATAGTACTTACGTATTAGAAAGTCTTCACCAACGATCGCCAAAAGTTTAGTAAATCATTGGCGACGGATTTAAATTTAGTGATAAAGATCAACGAATTACAACATTGCCAAATTACCATAATTGGGGATTTTTATCAACTTATTGGCGACGACTTCAAATTTGGCGATAAAGATCAACGGATTACACCATTGCTGGATTACCATAATTGGCTGTTTAGTAACTCATTGGCGATGACTTCAAATTTGGCGATAAGTAGGACGGTCTAATACGTAAGTACCTCCAAAATTAATGCAAATTTGCGACATATTTTGCAGTAAAGTGTTGGCAACCCTATTAAAAACATTTCTACAGCTGATTGTTTTGAGCTGGTAAAAATGAAGCATTGAATTTGTTGGTGAAGAGTTGTATTTTCCTCTTTTAATGTGAGTGTGCTTGTGAGGTTGATGGTAATATCCTTTGACATCAAATAATCGCACAAAAAGAAACCCAATGGTGTTAAAGCAGGCGAATTAGGAGGCCAATTTTTAAATTTTTGAATTGTGGTAATCAATCTTTTATTACTTTTGAAATAATGTTCAACAATTAAAATACTTGCTTCTGTCGTGTATCTCCCCATTTTTACTAACTCTAAGCTATCAAATATAAAATAGTATTTTTAATAGGGTTGCCAACACTTAATTGCACAAATGATATCAAATTCAAATGCGACACTTTTGGGACACCCTTTATGTATATAGGACTTAGTTATATATATAAAGGATTTTTATTTGCACAGTGTCTAGATGTAAAATTAACTGTCAGATATATTTTAATTTATATTACTATTATTTAATCATCGCCTATTATTCAATTCTTACTATTAGTTCACCTTTTCCCTATATATATCTAAATATGTTGTTCAAATTTTCAATCGTTAATAAAAGACTTTCTACTCACCCGCTCAAGTTCAAATAAAAATTTTAAAACTTCTAGTGGACGGCATTTGATGTTAATACAGTTTTTTAAAATTTTAATTCATTAAATTTTTATTAATAAATTAAAAACTAACTTTCTTGCCAAAAATCTTCATATTCCCACCTCCAAATGAATAAGATTTCAGATTCTTTGTTTTTTCCACGCTAATGAGATTAGGCTTAACTTGATTTCGGCTGATTATTTCAAACGATTCTGTTTATTTTCTTAATATTTGATGCATTTAAAATTATACATTGTTAACTAATCGATCTTTCTGGTACATTCTAAAGTAGTTTTGAATTAAAATGAAATATAATAACGGAATTTAAAAAATTTCTAATCTGTATTCTGTTACCACATTTAATGTAGAAAATTCAAGCATTTGTGTTGCCTCAATTGGCGGTGAAAATTTAACGCCAATTAAGTGTATTCTGATTCATTTTTAATGGATACGGAATTAATTTTCTTTTGTCTAAGCATAATTTGTTGGATAAATTATTTATATTAATTGTAATTATTTAATAAAAAGTAACTAGAATGAAATTTCTCTTTGTTGACCCAAGTTGGAATTGAGTTTAAATTATATATATATATATATATTATTTGTTTTCTTTTAGATCTAAAGATGCCAAATATGCGTTGAGAATCCTGGACGAAGTTAAGCACGAGTTCGAAAAGTACGATTACAGTTTCTCCAGTGATAGCTATGTCGCTGGCTACGATCGTAAGTTACCATTTTTTGTTACAAGAATAAGGATCAATTTGGAATGAAGATATATTTTTCTTTGTAATAAATTAATAAAATATAAACCAACAAATACTTTTCCAGACAACTACGATTTTGGTGGATCCACCCGATTTTCCTACTTCGCCAGTGACACCGGATACGTTCCACGAGCTTTGTATCTTGGTCTGGAAGACTTCATAGGCGGCAAATCAATGCAGACATTCGGAATTGGTTTCAAACAGTACGGAATCGAGAAGTTCCTGGACAAAATCTTCGGACCAGAGGGATCTTTCGGCCGTAGATCGGTGTTCGATCTGTTCAAAAAGCGTGGCAAGAGAGATGCCAGCGGCGTAGAAAAGGAATTGAACGAGATCAAAGGAAAAGTAAGTGTTCTGAGTTTGAGGAGTTAAATGAAGTCGAATAAGACATGGAATTAGACATGGAATGATTACGAAGCTTAAAAGAATTTGTACTTATTTGAAAATGATATTAGAGCTACAGAAGTTTCTCCTTTACGTCAAATATTTGATATTACGATTAACGGTACTATTTCGTTAGTCGGAAAACAGCAAAAAATCGCCAAAAATTGTAGAATTCCGCCAAATTTCTTACATTGGTTTTAAAGCGAAAAATCTCCAAATGATATAGAATTCCATCAAATTTTATTGGCGATTTTTCGCTACCGCCAGGTTAACAGGAAAATAATTTATACTTAAGTTATGCTATTATTGATTTATATAATAATTTTTTTAATATGAGATATGCAATTCCTTAGAATTTTATGCTTTATTTAGAGATAACAAATCTCAAAAGGGTTTGCCATTTTATATACTACAAGTAATTAATTCAGTCATGAAAGCTTTCGATATTGCAAATCCCAACTCAACTTAAATTTCCCGGTACTTTTCCATTACCTGGGTGCAAGCAAAAATTTGCCAAATAATGTAGAATTCCGCCAAATTTATTATTTATTAAAAAGCACCCGGGTAATGGAAAAGTGCCAATTTCCTAAAGAATTAAAATATTTTCAATGTTTTTAAGTAATAAAAAAAATTACAAAAAATAGATACAGAATATAATTTTGTCAAAATAAAATAATATGCTTGCTGAATACACAAATAATAAATGACTTAATTATTCTAATTTTAGATTAATTTGCCTGTGGTAGATTATGAGCCCATACACGGAGAGATTTTCATGAAGTACATGGGAAATCAACTCTCATTCTTCCACATCGATGATAAATTCTTTGAAGGATTCTTCAAGGAAGGTGAGTTTATTTACTAATATTTGAGAAACTGATAAAATTTCGAACCAACACATCAATTCTGTCTAGACTTATCTAAACATAACTCTGAAACGAAAAAATGGCATCCTTTCAAAAGATAACGTAGAAACAAAAAATTTAGAATAGTTTTATCCATTTTATGCTAGATCATAGCTGGTCAAATTTTGGTTTACTTCAAAAGGGTTTTCATTAAATGGAATCAATACCTGCACATTGGCATAACAGCCATGGCATAACATTCAACAGGAAACATTATTAGCTTTAAACTTAAGTCCAGCATTCACCGGATATAACATTGGCATGTCCCGAAATTTCAAGCAAACATAAAAAAAAATATATATTTAGAAATCATCGAAAATAATTCAAAAACAATTTTTTATTACATACATTCAGAAATATTTAGATCCTTAAAAAGGTAAAAATATGATATGTTCATAGATAAAACTTATAAACCATTAAATGTTTATATAGTATGGGAAATTAGCGGATAGCGCTAGGCCCGAACTCCTAATCTTATGGTTAGTAGCCATGTACCATACCGATCAAGCAAAAGGGACCCTTCAGCTCGAAGGATATTAATTGGCTTATATAGAAATCACCACAGAGTATCCCCCCAGTGAGTTTGCGAACGATACTTATGTGAAGTCTTGGTGGTGATGTTAACAACTGTCGTATTTAATGCGCGTCTAGGTCATTGAGTCACCGATAGAGGCCGCCATGACAGTTGAACGAAGCTACGTGCGAAGGTTGCCTTTATCCAAGGTCGGTCGCCGGGTCACCATTGTAGGAGATTGAAAGTCGCAGTACGAACCTGCGACGTTTTTGCCTGAAGCCGAGTATCATACCGATCAAACAAAAGAGACCCTTCAGCACGAAGGATATTTATTGGCTTATATAGAAATCACCACAATATTATAAAATTTGTTTACATTATTTTGTATACATGATCAGACTGTGCATCAATACCTAACGCAATGATTACTTTCATGTCGCAGGTCGATTCACCATTCCAAACCTCCCGGCTGCTTACCAGAAAATTCCCGAGTTCTTCTACCAGAGATTTATGCTCACGGTGGATAAGATGTACATTATTCCCAGTGAATCGGGTGTCCCCATCATCTTCGACTACAAGCAGCCCGTCTACTATTATCACAAGAATAAGGAGACTAGCTTCAAGGTGGAGCCTGGTTTCTTTGCAGAGGAACGTGGTGGCAAGTACCCTGATCACGTGAAAGTGGAAACAGATGGGCATATCGCGTAAGTATTGATTTTCCTTATACCTTTCGATATGATCTCAAAGAAACTCATCAATCGACACATATTTTGCAAATGTACAGTTACTTGCAAATATTTCATGCAAGATATATTTTTCTGTTATAGCATCGACAAGAACCTGTTCGCCTCTATCGGAGTATTCATTCCATTCGATCAGACAACTTTCGGTGCAGGCATCAACCGCAGGGCCACCCTGTCCCTCCCAATCAAAATGAAGTTCGATCTAGATGTGACAGAGAAGAAACTGAACTACCAATGGACGCCTGTTGAGCATGACGTCTACCACTTCAAGTACGAACCGTACACCTACACTGACTTGTATGCAAATGGTGTCCCCGCCGTTCTGGAAGAAGGTTATCGCCCAGTCCAACGACAGAGTAGGAAACACGTAAGCTGAGAAACATTTACTTTCTAAACTTATTGTCAACTTGAAATTCAAATATAACACTTATGCTCCCTTAGATATGAAATTGTAGCAATGTTATTAGGTAAATGTTTAGGCGTACGATAGAGTTTTGTTGTCCGATTGTCCATTTTAATATTAATTTTAAATTAATAAAAAATTGCTTTTGGGCGATTTTTTTGTCATATTCCTTAAATGGAATAAGTGTTATATCATGTAGCTCATGTAGCCGCATCTCTATGAACTCATTTCTTTGCCTATCTATACTAAAAGACAAAAATTTTACACCAAAACTTATTGTTGCAATATGCATTTTCTCACTTCTTATTGAGTACTAATCCCTCCATTTATCACCAGTCAAGCAGAATCGGAAGGAGGCTCTCTAAATCATAAAATCAGTGGCCGGTGTTTTTTTTTTCGTTGTTATTGTTACACCAGTATAGTCACTGTAAAGAGCGTAATTTCTTCTTCATAATTATTACAACTTTTTCGTTTATCTCCCATTTTCATACCTTTACTGTGATACACTTAAAAGAAATTCCAAGAATAATTGATGAATACTGTACATAATGTGGAATTTTAATAAATAGCAGCTACATTGGATGTAGAATTATAATAAGTAGCAGAACATTGAACAATGGAAAGAACGCTGGTCTCTTCCTGTCACAATTTGTATTTTGCATACGACATGAAGGAGGATTGTAGCAGACACACGATTTGCACACGTCACGTAAGCCGATTGCTCATGACACGTAGGAGGATTGTAGATTTGCCTTTCTCAATCAGTTACAATAAAAGAAAACTAAGTCGAATAATTGTTTTGTTGTTGTTTCTAATGCACTTGCCCTGGACAAGCTAGTTGAAGTAGTCAGTGATTCGAACCTAATCGGCGTCTCTTGTTTGTAGTATCTCAATTAGGACCAAAGGTACGATATTTGCTACTCACTCATCACATTCGTTAGCACATTCCCATTTTTACAGGGAGACACATTCAATCCCCTTAGAATAGATCAAGAGAAATCATGCCCGCGGCGGGACTCAAACCCTGGACGGGAAAGACGCGCTACCCCTATGCCAGGACGCCGGCTGAATGATTGTGAACTGGATATCCAGGAGGGTACTGTACTTAGCTTAGTTTGATTTTCCACAAAAGTTAGGCCATTTTATTATAGACATTGTGACACTAACTGATTGATGGGATTCTTCGGTATTTGGTTAAAAGTATTTGCACATCGTACCCTGTACGTTACACATCATTCTAGATATATTACACAAGGTTTATTTTTAAATATAAAAAGTTTCCCTTTTTTTCTTTCCTCGTCATTCCACATTTCCCCCTCTTGTAATCATCCCTTTTCATGTCAATTAATTACTCGTTTATGTGTACAAGAATAGTAATGTATTATGCTGATGTATGATCCCCTATTATTTTTAAAAAATTTCTTTTTTATATTACAGCTGCATCAGAGTTACCTCCACGACGCCTTCGGAGTTGGTTTCGATGTTCACGCCTTGTACGAAAACGAATTCAACGACGAGGGCTCTTGGCTCAGTTTCCTCTTCAACAAGGATTATCGCCAGAAATTCTACTACTTGTATGCCAACCCTAATTTTGAGCCGTACTTTGTGGACATTAAATTTAGCCATGCAGCTACGGGAGCTACGAAAGAGGTAACAGAATTAAACTAGTTGGAAAAGTTTAAATTGTTTTTAACCAAATATTTTATGATAAAGGAAAAAAAATTGTTTGAATATGTCTGTGTTAGAGAGCTATTAACATAGTCCTGAACAATTAGTAGGGATTAGTTATAACTCCATTTTCTACAGCTCTAATGAATTTTTCAACGGATCACAAAACCTTTAAACCATTTGAAAATGGCGTTATATTAAGAATTCATTGTTGTTGCTCATCTACTAAAAGAAATTATGAAACAAATTACTTTAAAATAGCTCCTTAAGAAATATTTTTTTTTTTCATTTTTGTCCAAATACTCCTAACCTGAAAAACACCCACTTTTTCCCAAGTCAAAAATTAAATCCCCCTTATTTGATTGTAATTACTCGATTTTTTCGGATGTATTTTGAAGTACTTTCGAACTAAAATAATACAGAGTAAAGAAAATTAAAATTTTCGGATCTGTATTTCGTTGTCCCAACTGGCTTAGAAATTTCACGCATTTGCGTTGCCTCAATTTCCATTGGAAATTCAACACCAATTGGATTTGCTCTGGTTTATTTTCAACTGATAAACTTGATTTTGTTTTGACCAGGTAGGATTTTTTGATCAATTATTTATATTAATTGTGACTTTTTAATAAAAAGAAACTAAAAGGAACATTTTCTTTGTTTATATAAGTAAGAATTGAATTAAAAAAATTTATCATGTCAGAACATTATGTTATTTTAGGAATGAGCGTCAACAATAATTCGTAGACGAAAAATAAGAAAATACCGTAGGCGAAAAATTGAAATTTTATTATCTGCACGAGCTTCTCAAAAAATCAGTTTTTAAAACGTGAGATCATCCCATTTACAAAAGCTCTGATTTTAAAAAAATAAGTTAATGACTACAGTCAATAAAACCTGGAAAAATGTCATTTCAAGCACGTGATTATGTGAAAGGAAATAAATAGGAAATGGGATATTTTTTTAACAATAAATGCGGGGTAAAGTTTTTTTGGACCGTTTGCAATACTAAAGTGACTCATTCAATGAAACAATTAAAATGAATAAGAAATATAATTTAACTTGCACGATCACGTGGTGCTCAGCCGTTCAAGAAATGATGTTCTGACATGATACATGGAAATATGCATAGCAGATTTCATTTCAACCTTTTTTAATTTTATATTACTTGTTCTATTTGCAGTTGCAAGGCAGCGTCAAATACCAATATTTTGATTCCGAGCACACGCAGCCCGAATTCTCAAGCGAAGGTTTCGAGGACTACAAAATTACGGACGACGAGAACGGGCCCTTCTGCACATGCGCTCTCGAATTTGAGGTCAAAGGACTTGGCGACAAGGAGAGGAATGCCCACGCCAAGATTTCTTGGACAAGAGACCTGAAGCGGGCGCATCACAAAATCAACTTCTACTACAATAGATCGCCCTTCCATAGTTCCGAGACAGCGAATTTGAAGGTAAGTCAGTCGAGATAAGCAATGGGTTAAATCCTAGTATAAGGTTCCCTTTGGCGCCGTTTAAAAAAATGTCGCCAAGGCAAAAACGACGCATTTACGAATGTCGCCAAATATTTTAGCTTAGGCAATCAGCCAACGAGCGTCCGTGGCAGAAATGACGTTACGGATTCTCGGTATAAAGTCGCCAAATCAAGGAGTACCGTATACTAGGATTATACCAAGAAATGAATTTTCTAAAACATTAAATATAGTTATTGGATGTAAAAAGTTTTAAAACCATTTCTGAGATGATTTCAGTACATTTCTGATTTTGAAATTCAAAATGACTCGTTTGTTTCGTGAAACAGAATTACGTATCTACTATGTTTTGCATTGTAGAAAACATATAGTACAGATACTAAAGACACATCCATAAATTTTTTTAAATATATTTATAGATTAGGAGAAGATTTTACTCGGGATATAAAAAGTTTCGTTG
The DNA here is from genome assembly GCA_026289955.1 of Argiope argentata. Classification (NCBI taxonomy): domain Eukaryota; kingdom Metazoa; phylum Arthropoda; class Arachnida; order Araneae; family Araneidae; genus Argiope; species Argiope argentata. The sequence goes on from JAOUZG010021179.1 coordinate 933,979, forward strand.
CTCAATTTCTACTAAGCTTTTGTTACGCTAACATTAAGATCTAGAATGAAATGTGCTTTTTAAAAAGTGTGAATTTGAATTCACTTTATTAAGCAATTAGAATTCTGCCCGATTTATCTCATTTGAATTTCAGTGGGAGAGGAATCTTTAAATAAATATGCGCAAATAAGTGGTTATAATGCAAAAATTTTAAATAATTTTTATCAAGTGAGAACATGATGTTGTTGCGATTATAATTTTTTGATGTCTTCGAAATTTACGGGCAAAAAATATTTTCACTGGTTTTTTTCCAGTATTGCCTTAATATTATGTATGCTCTTTTGAAAGCAGATACGTTTTTAAAAGGCTGAAGAAGAACAGTGACATCATAGCTGTTATTTCATCTCAAAATCGAATGATCTGCAAAACTTTGTTGGCTAGAAAAATTGAAAATGAAAGTTTACAAAAATTATCAATATATACCTGTGCCTATATATAGAGAGAGAAGGATAAAGACCGATAGAGAAATCTCATGATTGTTATAAACTGGCTTAAATTGGTTAAAGGCTTAAATTAATTAAAGTAAATAATGACTTAAAAATAATAATGTTCTCACTTGATAACATAAAATTTACGATCTAAAGTTTCATTTTCTTTTTTTAGTTATTAATTTGTTTTAATTCAGCTGCAGTATTAAAATCCATGATATTCTTCGAATCTCTTTTTGGTAGCTTATCAGAAATGTATTTGGCGCATTTTAATCAAAAATAATTCTTGCGCCAATAAACTCCATCAAACCCAACAAAATCATGAAATGTATCATATACTATTTTAAAACATGAATTAGCCTCTTTAGTTGGTTTTTAACTATTAGATCTACGAAATGTCCATAATA
>JAOUZG010021179.1:936939-963239 GCA_026289955.1 Argiope argentata
ATTGATCAATATTTTTTATAACATGATTTTATTAAAATTAGGGCAATAAAAAAACTCAGATTAAGGACTCATCATAATAATTTAACCCCTTAACCGGTTAGCCCGTATTCGTCGTACGTGCATCGATTTATCGAAATTTGATAGTTGTAAACAAACAATAAATCATTCATAACAATTATAATTCAATAATAAAATGACTTCGAATGCGTAGATAAGTCAAGTATTCGATGGATTTCCATTTGAATCAAAATAAGAAAATATTCCCAAAATAAAAGGTGTCATCTTATTAGATAGTAAGGAAAATAAACGGTTAAGGGGTTAATCTAGCTGAAAATCTACTCTAATTTTCTTAATGTATGGTTTTATAGGACTAGACAGAATAAATGTCCTGTTTCACCAATCCCAGTTCATTTCTAATGTTAAACGACCTTCTAAACATAGAACTGATCCTTTCTTCTAGGTCAAGATCGATGGTCAGTTCTTCCCCACTGAAGAACAAAGGCTATTCGAATCGAAGCGCGAGGAGCCCGACACCCCTGAACACTACAACCCCTACGCCCATTACTACCAGGCTTGCTTGAAAGAGCGCGCTAGGGGCATCAACTACGGCGAGAAGTGCTTAGAGTACATCCGTCTCATCAGTACTGTGCACGGATACCACTTCCATGGTAAATTCGAGAATGTAAGTATGGAGTTTGCTTGTATTTAGTCTTTCCAATTAATAGATTCTTTAGATGTAGAAAGGGTTAATATTTCATGATCACGCTTGCAAAAGATATTATTATATTTCTCACGGTATAAAAAAATTTAATTGGTTAGTTCTATCATTGTTTATTATTATCATGTCAGAACATAATGTTGTTTTTGGGATGATGTTTGTGGCGTCAACAAAAATCCGTAGGCGAAAAAGTGAACTTCTATTATCTGCACGAGTGTCTCAAAAAATCAGCTTTTAGCAACGTGATTTCATCCCACTTACAAAAACTCTGATTTAAAAAAAGTAAGTTAATGAATACAGCAAATAAAACCTGTTTTGTTGCAACTTAATGAATGGGGGTTGGCTTTTTCTTTTTACTGTATTCATATTGTTAAGGATAAAATATTTACTTTAAATTAAATATTATGAATATCTATTACTATTTCTAAGAATATTATGTCAGAACAAGATATTATTTTGGGAAATGAGGTTTGGGGTATCAACAAAAATCCGTAGTCGAAAAATAAGAAAAACCGTAGGCGATAAATGGAAATTTTATTATCTGCACGAGCGTCTCAAAAATTCAACTTTTAATAACGTGTTGCCGATTGCAATCACAAAAGCTCTGATTTAAAAAAATAAGTCGATGACAAAAACAAATAAAACCTAGAAAAATATCATTTTGAGCACGTGATTATATTAAATGAAACAAATAAGAAATGCGATATTTTTTAAACAATCAATGCGAGACAAAGTTTTTTTGGGTCGTTTGCAATACTAAAGTAACTCATTCAATGAAACAATTCAAATGAATAAAAGTATAATTCAACTTGCATGAGCACGTGGTGCTTGGCCGCTCAAGAAATTATGTTATGATACAGTTGAAATATGCATAGCAGATTTCATTTTAATTTTAATTTTTAATTTCTTCACTTTTTTTCACAATTCGTCGTTAAAACTATATTATAATCAAATATTTATTATTACGTATTATCCCTCTATTAACACTTTGCTGACCGGTGACGAGTTGACTCGTCTTTTCATGTCCAAACGTTGTTGACCGGTGACGAGTTAACTCGTCATTGCACTTGCATCATCTGTTTCAATTTATAACACCGAGGACGATATGCTAGAACATTGCACAAACTTGGCGTATCGTGTTTAGTCTTGTCCGCTCTATAACAGAAAAATTACTTTTCCTAGTATTTACATTTTTATTAGAATTTTAGTAAAATTCCAAAAATTTTCAATCATGACGGAACGTATCGGCGAAGAACTTTTTGATGTTCCAATTCAACAAAATTCATTGGAGTTTTTTTAGAACGTTTTACTTTCATATTCAATTACAAAAAAGTAGCCGGTGACATGACATAGTTTCTGCTTACCAAAGTGTTAACCAAAGTGTTAAATGACATATCACCAAATGACAATGGTCACCAAAGTGTTAAATGACATAACATATGACCTCTCCCTGATGGAATCAAAATTAAATTAAGATTAGCTATTAAATGGTACATATCGCATAAGTATATATAATATTGAACTACAACAAATATTACACTTAAATTACATAATATATTTCATAAATGTAGAGAATTTCCGAATTCTTGCATATCTGAACAGAATGAAAAAATATCTATTACAAAATTGCTTCCTTGCGAGAATGAAAACAAATTTAGTTAAAGAAAAACGTGCAACCAATAACTTATTTTCTGAATAATACCTTTGCTACATTCATTCTTTTGCCCGGCAGCTCTCCAAAGGGTTCCTGAACTGCACCTACAAAGCCATCTGGTTCGCGAAACACGCCATGTTCAACTACGGCGACCACAACATCGTGGACCTCCAGAATCCTCAGGACGAGTTCCACTTGCACGCCAACTTCTCTCTGCACCTCCCAGTAGCCGACATCCGGGTCCACAAGCCCCGATTGAACAGCCACTACACCCACGTGCCAGTTCCTTTCTACATGGGCTTCAGGTCATACCCCGTCTTTGAGGATCTGCACGTCAAGAACTCTTTCAGCGACCGTAAGTAAACTTGGTTTGAAGAATTTTAGGTGGCCGAATAATGCTTATTATACAGGGCGTCCAAAAAGTTCCCGTGCTGATGATTTGTGAATTTATTTTACAAAAACAACAGGTTTAAAAAGAATTATTTTTATGCCGATGATAAAAAGCACTTTTAACATAACTAAGGAAAAAAATACTAAAACTTACATTTATAATAAATGTTCAAAATGTCCACCCCTTTCTTGGAGACAAAGCTGAACTCGTTTGCGCATGTTTTTCGAAACGCGTTTTAACATGCTAGGAGGGATTTCTTGTATGCTTTGGGTAATTGCGATTTTCAAATCATCTATTGTTTGAGGATCACCTGCATAAGCTTTGTCCTTTAAATATCCTCACAGAAAAAAGTCCGGGATGGTCAGATCAGGGGATCGAGGTAGCCAAAGATTTTTTGAGGTGAGTAGATCGCCGAAAAAAGCTTCAAGCATGTCCATGGCTTCAATACTCGTATGGCAAAATTTTATATACTTGAAAAAAAATCATGGAAAATGATTTTTTTAAATTTGGAGTACGGGAACTTTTTGGACACCCGGTACATCTCATGCTGTTCTATTTAATGAGAAGTGTTCAAAAAATAAATAAATATAAATATTCAATTACCATTAGTTATTTGATAAAAAAATGTATTATTCAAAATAATTGTTGTTGTTGTTACTTAAGGCACTTGCCATGGACAAGCCCCGCTGATGCATTAGCAGATTTTTAAGCCGGAGATATACGATTTCTTGTTTTACAAGTAGCGCCATCTAGGGCCAAGAGTACGACTTAGCTACGCACTCGTCACAACCATTTTTAGGGAGTGGACTTCATTCATGCAAATTCATTCATTCATCTCAGATCGTAATTAAGACCTGGAAAAGAGAACGATCCCCTCTAACCCAGTACCCCCAGTGGTATTACTCTCGACATGGAGGACTTTGCGACCACGAACAGATTCAACGAGCGCCAGCCGCCGCACACTCGGTGAATCTTTTGGCCGATGAGTTTCGAACTTGTAACCTAAGGTGTACGAATCCAACTATCTACCAACCAGGCTATCCCTCCCAAAAAACAAAATAACAATAATTTTTTATATCAGAAATGATTATAATTTACTAGTAAAACGTCGACATCCTGGCATAGGGGCAGAGCATCTTACCTGTGTTCTGGGCTTCCCGGTTCGGGCATGGGTATTTTTTATATGTTCTATCTGTATGGTGTGTGAATGTGCCCCTCTATAGAAAGCGGCTGTGAAAGCGAGTGTGTGTGTGTCATCACCATATGAGCTAGACTACAGACTTCTGACCTCGGGTGCTCAAGGGTCCAAATCCTCAGAAACTGCTGCACCCTTCTTTCTGTTGTAAAGCTGACACGTCGTCATCAACAAAACAGTTTCTTATCATTCCCATTCGGAGATTAACGCAAATTTATAAATTCTTTTCATGATCTATACCAGGACTGTGCAAGCGAATGTAATGATTGTGTAGAAAAAGCCATACTCTTAGCCCTAATTGGCGCTACTACAAAATAAGAGGCACTGATTATACTTAAATTGCTGACTGCCTCAGTGAAATTATCCATGACAAGGGCCATAAGAAGCAACTTGTGAAAAAAGAAAGAAACTTGAAAACAATACATATTGAAACTTCAAATTTTGTTTCATTGCTTAGTAATAATTCAATGTCTGTATCCTTGATCACATATATTATACCCATGTGGTGTATGTCTTCATGTTCTCCTCTGATTCTCTTCCTTTTTAAGTGAATACCCTTCGGATTCTCCTCTAATTTTCTTCTTTCTCAAAGGAACTCTATTTCGTCTCTCCTTAATTCTGCTTTTAAAGTCTTGTTTAGATAATGGTTGGCTACTTTTGGAAGCATGTCTATATGACTACTTTTGGAGACATGAGTAATACCCATGTATCATCCAAGTACTTTTTCGTTAGCCAGGTACCAGAGAAAAATTGCCAAAGAAATCTGGCGGAGTTCTACATTACTTGGCGATTTTTCGTTTTAAAATCAATGTAAGAAATTTGGCGGAATTCTGAATTATTTGGCGATTTTTCGTTAGCGCCCGGCTAGCGGAAGAGTATTGGTCTGTATTTTCATCCGTTGTGGGTGATAATGGATACTATTTCACTGCTTTAAAAATCATTTACTTTCATAATGCTTATCTTTACTTTATTCGCTATTGCAAGAATGTATTGAAATAGAATCTACGGATATATCAATAAAATAAAAACATACGAAATAATGCAGAAGATTAAGCGTAAATTTAGCGATTATTTGGATTAACTCGGAGCATACAAAAACTTTCAGCTGAAATTCCAAATAAAATAGTGTCTTAACATGGGAATTGAGAAAAGAAATTTAGCTACAATGGTTTGACAGATGGTAAATGTCCAAAAAAGGAAGAGTAACTTAACGATTTTATTCCTAATGCAGAAATAAAAATAAGAAGATGCCATCCATTGGCAATCCAAATTATATCAGGACATGGGAGATTCCCTGCATATTTCAAAGATTTGGAAGAATGCTGGAAAATAAATGTATTTGTGGGGGAGTCGGTACTGTTTACCACTATTTAAAGGAATGCACAGAAATCTCCGATCATAGAAAGCATCTGCAAGATGAAAATAATGACTTGAGTTCAGTACTGATGGTACCAAGTAATCTTAGAACTCTGAAGGACATGATGTCAAAAATTGATAAATTTTTGCCAAGAGTTGAAAAGTTTGTAGAGGAGGAGGAGGAGGTCAGTAATTGACCACTTTGGGGCCGATTGTCTCGAAGAGAATATCAGTTTGACAGATTCAGTCAATGTCAGGATGGATATTGCTACAGTCGACAGTCGGCCACAACAAATCCAGTCGATACTGCTACGTTCAGTGGTGGTGGGGTGGTCGGCTGTACACAAGAAGAAGTATTTATCTATTGAGCATTGACCATTTTGTGGCCATAATGCCCTCATCACAAGCTAAGATTTTAGCATGACAGTATTGTTGGGCAAAGGTATTCCCAAAATGTTTATGTAGCGAGACTGGGTTCTTTTTATTCCAGTATAGAGTGCTGGTTTCATAGAAAATATGCAAAATGCTAAGATCCGCATCAAGATTGCATATTGGCATGTAAGGTCTGTATTATTGTGTTAACTGCTCAAAGACTATGCATTTGATTTGGGTGAATGCCAAATCCAATGCAAATCCATGCATCCAAGACCACAGTCGGCCACAACAAATCCTTTCCATACTGCTACGTTCAGTGGTGGTGGGGTGGTCGGCCGTACACAAGAAGGAGAAGCTAAAATTCCAGGAACTAGTTGAAAATACTGCAGATACATAAAAAAATTATTTTTTAGAATAATATTTATTTATTTTATTATTTATCAAGAAATTAGAAATTATTATTGTGTTTGGGGGGGGGGGGTAAATTAAAGTATTTATTTATTTGTGAATATGTTTTTCTATTTTTTTTCCAGTTCATTGCAAATTGGAGGGCGACAATATGATTACCTTCGACAGATACGAATACAAACTGCCTCCCATTGCTTGCTACAAGGTCATTGCCAAGGACTGCTCACCCAACGAGTTCTTTACAATCCTGGGCACCAAAATCAACCACCCACGATACCACAAGGCAAGTGTTCAATTCTCAGATATTATCGTAAATAAATTATATTTCTATTCAAGGAATTAGCAAAAAAAACTTTCTTTTGTGAGAATATTAAATCGCATTTAAGAATTTATGTTTCTTTTTTCAATTCCTACTATAAGCTCCCACTCTCCCTATACAGTTTTTTATATTAATTCATTAATTTTTATTATTTAATTAAAAAAAACTCTCTCGCCAAAAATTTATTTTCCCGCCGCCAAATAAGTCACGAATTTAGTTTGTTTTCCCCCACGCTATTGAAGTTAGGCTTAACATGTATTTGACAGATTATTTCAAACCACTATGTTTGTTTTTCTAATGTTTGACATATTAAAAATTAAACATTGTTAATCAACGCCGGCTTTCTGGCACAGAGGTAGCACGTCTTCCTCGCGTTCTGGGAGTCCCGGGTTCGAGTCCCGGTTTGGGCATGGTTGTTTTTCTGTGTGCTACCTGTGAGATGTGTGACAGTGCCCTCCACCCCTTTAGAAAGAGGCTGTACAAGCAAATGTGGTGTGTGTGTAGCTAAGTTGTACTCTTGGCCGTAGTTGGCGCTGCTTCAAAAACAAGAGACGCTTCTTTCGGCTTAAATCTGTTGCTGTATCAGCTGGAGGGCTTGTCCATTACAAACGCCATTAGTAACAACATCACTGTTAATCAATCGGTTTCTTCCGATTCGTTTTGAAATACTTTTGAATTAAAATAATACAGGATAAGGAAAATTAAAAACTTCCAATCCATATTTCGTTATCCCAACTGACATAGAAAATTCACGCATCTGCTTTGCTTCAATTGGCTTTAAAAATTCATTGGCAGTTGAATGTGTTCTGATTTATTTTCAATAGATACGAGCTTGCTTTTGTTTTCTTCAAGATTTATAATAATCATTGATCAATTATTTATATTGATTGTAATTATTTAATAAAAATAATTAAAATGAAAATTTTCTTTGTTGACTTAAGTAGAAATTGACTAAATTTTTTTAATATTATTTGCCTAAAATGTTTTTTCTATAAATATTTAGGTCAGCATCTGTTCAGTGCATTTAGAAGAAAAAATTTAACCAATAGATTCAATAAGATTCTATAACCATTTGATAAAAAAGCACTTTGTCAGTATATAATGTTCTAATTAAAAATGAAGAATAAAATAATAATAAGGAATTTCAATATAACAGAACTTATCTAAAATTGATTAGTATGAGAATTTACTATGTTTTTTTTTTGTAATATTTTCTTCCTTTGTAGGCTTTGAAAGTCTTCATTGGAAACCACAAAGTGGAAGCTTTGCCAGTGTCCGATGAATCTGACATCATTATCCGAGTGGACGGCACCAAAGTGGACGTGACTGCCAACAAACCTTACCTTCACTTCGAGGGTGAACACCAACACCACGGTGCAGATTTCTACATCACCCACAGGAACTTCTACTACGCCCTGCATTCCGAGAAATACGGCCTGATCGTAGAATTCGACGGCCACAACATCATCATCCAGGTATCGCCCTTCTACAGGTCCAAGGTGTGCGGCCTGTGCGGCAACTACAACGGAGAGAGGTACGATGGTTATACTACTGCCGACGGTTGCTATTATGAAGACGAAACTGCCTATGCATATGCATACGCCATTCCTTCCGACACATGCCAAGTGCCTAAGTTTGAGCCCAAATGTCCTAATGAAGGTAAATAATGCGCTTATATATTTCGTAATTATAAGACAAAAGTTTGATTATTTTTTGTCACCTCTCCTCTCTGTTTCTGTTTTCTTATCTATTCATCTTTGGATGATGACGTCTTACGACCCTGCCCTTTATTAGCCAGACAGAAGAATCGGGTACATGGCGGACATTTGCGTCAAACTGTATATTTTTGTTGGCAATAACTCGCCAAAGGTGACAATATCGTTTACTAATCACCCTAAAAAGTGAAAAATTGATGTCTCAAAGGCGATAAATCGCCAATTATCTACCCGTGCATTTTTTTGGCTATGAAAACATTGGATCAAAACAGTAACATGTTCTTGTATGATAAAAATGTTTTTCATTAATCCGATCCTGCCCTTTTATGACCTGACCGAAAAAAATGGGTATATGGTGGACATTCACGCCAATCTGCAACTTTTGTTAGCAATAGGTCGCCAAAGGTGACAATATCGTTTGCTAATAACCCTAAAAAGCGAATAAATAATATCTCAAAGGCGATAAATCGCCAATTTTCTACCCGTGCATTTTTTTGGCTTCGAAAACATCGGATCAAAACAGTAACATGCTCTTATATAATAAAAATGACTTTCATTTATAAAATTTGAACCCTTTGCCGTAAAAGTAATTCGATGCCTAATTATATTTGCCTAATTTACACCAAAAAAAATACATGCAACTGCTTTAAGTTGAGTTTTAACATTTTGTAGATGTTTTTAACAATTAAAATTTTAAAAAAGGAATAAATATAATGTCAAAATGATGCACCTTCTTGAATGGTGGCTGAGAGTAGACATACAAAGGGTTAATTACAAGACATCATAAAACCGATCGCCAAGAATTTTTATTTTATATTCAGATTTCGTAGTATTATTGTTCTATTCTTCTAATTCCATCCACAAAATATGATTATACTGACTTGTTTTTGTTTTTTTCGCTGTAGAAGTGATAAGCTATTTGCTAATATTTAGCTTTTGAACATATGAAAATGCATTGAGATTAATAAAAATTATACAAGATTCCAAATAAAATTCTTTGAAGGAAACGTGAGATTAAATTTATTTAAAATAAAATAAACTGTATTGCTTTTTTTTATTCCTTAATTTCCAAAATCTAAATCTATAGTGAAAAAAAAAAGAAATCTATAACCACGAATAAATTTAACCTTTCTTACCAAATTACTTTAATCAGAAATGAAATGACTAACTAATCTTAAAGTTGGTCCTACATATATAAGGGATTAAAAATATTTCGAATCAGATATTAAGGTAAAAAGGGAATAGTTTCCATTTTATAGGTTTGTTCATTCTATTCTTGCTTAAGGCTACCAGGGACCTCTGAAATGACTTTTTGCAAGTTTCACCTTAGCAATTTGAAATTTTGCAGGCATTAAGAGTATCACTATAGGAGATACATAACATTTTAAAGCATTATATTAGTTTATTTATGAGTTGGGGGGGTTAATATAATATCATATTAGCGATAAATAATGTCAATGAAAAATGTTCCAGGGGCTCCAAATTTGTTCAAAAGCGCCCCAATTTTTATTATTACTTTCTCTAGTCCTATTGAAACAGAAGTTGGGATTAATCTTGAAATTTGAGCACGAAATATCGAAATTAACCAATGTGATAACTCAAAACTATTAATTTCTTTGGAAAGTTTAAGTATTTTTGAGTCATCACATTGGCTAATTTCGATATTTCGTACTCAATCCTCAAGATAATTCCCAACTTTTGTTTCAAAAGGATTAGAGAAAGTAATAATAAAAATTATAGCACTTTTGAATAAATTTGGAGTGCCTGGAACATTTTTCATCGCCAAATTTATTACTATTAAATACTATGTATTAACCCCCCTAAGTCATAAATAAATTAATATGATGTTTTAAAATGTTGTGTGTCATCTCCTATAGTGCTATTTTTATTTCCTGTAAAATTTCAAATTGCTAAAGTGAAAATTGCAAAAAGTCATTTTAAAGGTCCCCGGTAGCCTTAATGGGATAAGATAAGTTTTTGCCAAGCTGCTCCTTTATTTGGTAGATTCCTAAACTGCATCAAATAATGAGTAATTTGTCACTAAAAACTAAAATAAAAATCGCACTGTAGATTATTAATGATTCAATATGTAGCTTCCGAACAGAATAATTTATCATCACCTTCCATGATAATTTATGAAGCGAATCTTACCTCAAAGTAAAAGCTCTGAAGTTGATTTCTTATCGCATTATATTTGATTATTTTCTGAAATCGAAGCAAACTCTCACTTGCAACCATTGTTCTCAGGTGGATTTGGTTGCACCAAACTGCGCACCAAAATTGTCGAACACAACACAGGCAAAGTGGCCCAGACTTGCTTCTCTACCGAACCTGTTGCCGAGTGTGCACCCCACTGCAAAGCCCGAGCCACCACTAGCAAGACCATTTCATTCCATTGCCTCCCTGCCAAGGACGATTCTACCAAGGCACTGGTAAGGCAACAGCCACTGAGGATCCTGCATGAGTTCAGACGGAAGAGCAAAGACCACGAGGCCGCCGTCGACGTTCCAGACGTCTGCCTCAAAGTGTAGAGGCAGGCCTTCCTCCAAGGTCATACTCACATTTTGCTCATGACTGAAGAGTCCGTCCTTGTGTTGGACTTGTCCACTCAGCAAGAAAAGAAAATAGATGATGTAATCCATACTGGATGTCCTGACAGTTCAAACAATACAAATGTAACCTAAGTAAAACGACGAACTCGATGCGCACACATAGCACAATACATACGAGCAAATCACCGTCCTTGTTTCCAATTTCTTTATTTCCATTGAATATTTTGATGTAAACCTTTCATGTCATTTAAAAATTGTTCAGCAAAAAGACTAGCATTATTGTTGGCATTAAAAGTATTATAAGATATTTTCTTATCAATAAATGAATCATTATATGACTAATAATGTTAACTTTTAACTTCATGAATTTATAAAGATACTTTTTTTATATCCATTTCGTTCATTTTTTGTTCCGCAAAAGCTTGAAGAGATTGTTATCTGCTTGTATATGACAATATTATGTATGTTTTCGTCCATTCATATATTTTACACAATTACTAAATGTGCATTATTTGAACTACTCGTGTTAATATTTCTGGAAATGTACAATGCCTTCTCTTTGAAAGATGATTATTTTTCTGCCAAAATAAAAGCATGATAGCACCTGATAATTTTATTGTTTTCTTTAAAAAAATTGAAAAAACGATTCTTTTGTCTAAGTAAAGCAATGCTCTTTTGGATATTATGGTTCAGATAATTTGTTTAGGTAAATTAATATTTTTGCAAATTGTTTTTTCTTTGATATGATATTTAAGTCAAACAATACATATTCTAGTTGGGAAAAATTATGGGATATAAAATCATTAAGTTACAACAAAAAAGGATTTTCTAATTTCAAAAAAGTTGTTAATGTAATTGAATATGTGAGTTTAATTATTTAACTAAACTTTTATTAAGTTATGATTTTACTTTTAAAATTAAAAGAATATAAAGTGGAAAAAAACTGTCCAATCACTTAGACGTTTCTCTTTTGATGCATATTGCAAATCATAAATTTATATATTTTTTTGTCTTTCATTTACCGTGTTCTTAATATCTCTTTCTAAAACTCAAGATGACATCTATTATCGTTAGTTACCGAATAATTAATGGCAATTAAAGGTAATTCATGGTTATTTCTTTATCAAAATCAAATTGTATTCTATATAAATGAGATTTTTTAGAGATTTTTATTCTTGCTTTAAGGACAACCTCCTAATCTAAATCATAAATTTCGAACCATGTTTTTGCTATAGGAGTGATGAGAATGTTACTCTGTTAAAATATATGAAAGAACATGAGATAAAAAAATTATATAGAACATTCAGATGCTCCGGAATTGATGGTACTATCTAGAATTTGAATTAGCTTTACCGGATTAACAAAGTATCCCTAATTTGGAATAAATATATTCATTTTTAAGAAAGCTTTTGAAATATTTAATTTAGATCTTAATACTAATTCTATTTTTGAAATTTTTTCTGTCTATATATATTTACATGAAGACAAAAAAAATTGTGGTTCTGTATAAATTTTATATATATATATATATATATATATATATATATATATATATATATATATATATAAAATTCTAAAAGGATAGTAGCATAAAAATAAACAATTGGAAAATATTAGTAATGCTTCTTGATCTCTTTCTATCCTTTGCCAAATTTTTCTAAAAACTAACCATTTTATAATTTCTTGTTTTCTATTTATTAATCTGAAGGATTATGTTCTTCCGGAGTTAAAAAAGCCATTTAGTATGTATTTCAATAAACAACTTCCCAGAAGTGTAATTTTGAAAAAAAAATCTTTTAGAAGAAATTCTAGCTTTTTTTGAGCAGACTTAAAATGTAATTATTTTACTTTACATTTAATTTGCCCTATTATGAATAGAATTAGGAAGTATAATTTGTGAATTCACTTGTTTCCATCGAATTAAACAATTCTGGTTTGTTTTATCAAAAGAGTTAAACAAGTGTATTTAAAAGTGTTATTTCATTGCTTCAGTTTGCATCTTAAACCTATATTTTTAAAAATAAAAATTGTCGTTATAAACAGTGGTATAAAATGGCTAAATATTAGAGCCTGATACTTCTATATTATATACTTTTACTGCAAGAGAAATAACATCACAAAATAACTTTACACCAAATATTAATTTTGTTATTTCAAAATTTATTTTAGATTTAATTTTCGAATCACATATTATTGAAAATTAACATAATATATTGAATACACATAAACAAGAATAATAAAAATACAACAATAATGAAAACAATTCAAAAGATTTTTTGTTTTGCTTGAAAGATATATGAACCATACATTTAGAAATGAGACACTAAAGGAAAACATTGAAAATGGAAATATGATGTCAGTCTTTCTGTGGTTTTTGATCACCCTTTGATGTGCGTCTTAGATTAATCCGCATGTTAAACATAACTGCAGAAGGATGAAAAATAAAGAAAAATTCATTTGAATCCTTTGCAGTATTAAGAAGCTTACAGTGAAAAAAAAAACTCATGTTCTTAAGAATGATAGAGTTTCATATTGTGTTTCTTCTTCAGAGAAAAAAAATACTCTAGTTAAATTAGCATAGTTAATTTGACTTTTATTTTTCCCAACCCTTTTTAATTAAATTTCGTCTATTTCTTTAAAGTATAAATGATCCTTTTCTGTTGTCTTGATCAATCTTTATTGAAACTCATAAATTATGTAAATTATTTTTCTTTTAATATTATATAGTAATAATAGTATTCTTTGAACTTAATTTTTGGCATTATTTTATTCTTCAAAAATAATTGATATAAGTTTTTAAAATATAATTTAATTTCATTATGTTCAACTGCCAGCTTATTAATATTGCTTAAGAAACTATTTAATGGATTTATATTTTAATTGTATTTTTATATTATTAAAGACTATTTCTAGAGGCTTCAGATTTATACATACATTTCAACATACATTTCATAAATTCATTGAAAGAAATTTTTTCTTTGTAATTCATCGCGATTAACATACCAAAAATTCAAAAATGGAATACAATTTAAGATTAAAATAATTTGGTAAAAGAATCCTTAATTATGATTAAAATTATGGAATGTGTGTACTATGAAATACTTTCCACAAAAAGTTGCTGTCATAAATATAGGAACAGAAATTTTAAAAATCGTTACAATATTCATTCTTTATTGATGTTTCACTTGATTTATGTACTGATATTCCAGTGTTGATTATGTTCTGATATTCCATTTCATTTTTAAAATAGAGTAAAATTGTATAGAAGAATCAAATGGAGAAAGTTCTTTCAATGAAAGTAAAAAAAAGCACATTTTGAATGTAAAAAAAAAGAAGAAAAAAAAGACATGCATCTCAATAAAAGGTATCATTTGTGTATAATACTAAATAAAATACTTTACAAAAAGGCCTGTATATCTGACATGGAATATGAAATGGGTAAAGTTTGCAACACATACATAGATAAAGTAGATTCAATCTACTTAAAAGTTTTCTCTTTGAAATTTTTAACTGTTTTTCACAGTTTGTGTGAATTATATACAATATTATACAAGGATTACCATTCACAAATATGATATTTGTAGCTCTTTGAGATGTCTGCCCCTTTTAATACTTTCTACTCTAATGACGAGATATCTCGTCTTTCAGAAACCTCTTCCAATTAGAGGTTGGTGTGAGCTCAAATTTGTCTCTTATTCTAGTTTAGATAGGTCGAACTTTCTAATACATATTTGAAGAAGGAAGTTCAACCTATTTAAACTGACAAGATAGGTTGAACTTTCTAATACATTTTTGAAGAAGGAAGCTCAACCTATTTAAACTGACAAAATAGATTGAACTTTCTAATACACATTTGGAGAAGGAAGTTCAACCTATTTAAACTGACATAAGAGACAAATTTTAGTCCACACAAACTTCTAAATGGAAGTATTTGAAATACGAGACATCTCGTCGGTAGCATAAAAAGCGTTAAAAACTTCTTCACTGAGAGCAGGCGACCTTCCGAAATATGTTCTCTTCCTTAGTTGGATGGGAAGATATAAAACCACTCGAAACTCTCATGAAACCACGGATAGATTTCACTTCTTTAGAGTCTTGAAGTTGATTGATCAAACCGACTGGTTTGGTTGAATCATGGCTTTCGCCGGGCGTACTGCAAAGGAATAAAACATTTAGTTACCATGAGATTTAAAATTGAATACGGCAAAAGGTTAAAAATTAAAGCTGTCATTTTAGGAGTGAATTAAAAGAAATGGAAATAAATGAGAAAAAAAAATAAGATATATATAAGGATCGCATACGAATTCCGATATTATAGGAACACTAGCGATTCGTTCATATCACTTCTAGTACCAAGGATATCAAAATTTACTCTGCTGGGTTTATTTTAACTATGATTTTTAGGGAAAATATTTAGATACAAATCACATACTGGTTACATGCAAATATTTTTCAATCTTACCTACATATAAACTAGCCATTTGAATTGTTAAAAAAACCATGAATGTACTTAATATAACTTACTATTCGAATTGATTAATGCAACAATTGTTGCTATTGGATGTAAGACGAACGTATTGGTTGGTATTTGGATAATGTCATAGAGCGCCATCTCACAAACTTTTGGGGTTATCATCCTGAGGCAACAATGCAAGTACCACAAAAGTTCACGAGATGGCGCTATGTGACATTGTCAGCATGAAAGTAGATAGAAAAAGACTAATAGTTAGTTTCAACTTTTTGCGTGTGTGCGTAAAATCACTTTGGGGGGGGGGAGAAACCTACATAAATAAACTTACAAGAACAAAGCCTTATCGAAATATAAAATTTGATCCAAATCGTTAGAGCCGTTCCTGAGAAACAAAAAATAAATTTATATATATACAAGTTATCGCTCGTTAAAAGTTATAAGATTTAGGCTTGGTCTTTTGGAAGAGAAATTTCTAAAATTGGTGTAGATAAAGCCTGAATATGGCAGAGGCATACGGGACAGTTGCCCCGGGCCCCCAAATCAAAGGGGGGGAGCTAAATCGAATAAAACGTTTGTTTTACATTTCTTTTTTTGGTAAAAACAAATTTTACATTGATTTTAAGAAATAAAACAGACTGAGGGGGCCCAAAGAAGTTTTTGCTCCGGGCACCAACTAAGCTAAGTTGGGCCCTGGGTGCAGACGAACGTGTTTTTAGAATTTCGAAATTAATTTTGAATTTTCCATTCCCTTGAGAATTTGAACTTAAATTTTATTTGTTAAAATCATGCTGCGTCAAAATATTTCTGATTTTCAACTGTAATTCTTCTAACTGTAATTGACAAATATTGATTATTGATATTAAAGTAAAGCAAAGCGTTTGATATTAAAGCAAAGAAAACTTTTTATGACACATACTATCTACTGTAACTGAATAATTTCATTCTCAAAGAAAACTCGCAAAAAAATTCTGTTTATTAAAATAGCCAGGCAGATAAAAGATATATTTCTTGAATATATATCCTAAGCGTAATCTACCTTGATAGAATAATTATAATTATTTTAATTTTATCTGAATATTTCCTGCAACTCTAATGAAGTACTGAATCATCTTGATACTGATGTTCTAAAAATGCTATTTCTAAAAATAATTAATATTTGAAAAAGGATATTTAATTTTTTGTTTAAAATCATTAACCAGTTTAAATGTATTATTTATGATATCATACGAATAACTCTTGATTTTGTTTAGTTTTTCTTAATTTTTTATTTATATTAATTAATTTCTAAAAAAATAAGCAAATAAAATAATTATAAAAAACTTAATACGTACGGGCACATGTTGTGATGTTTGATATTGGAGACACGGAGAATTTCACGTCGTCTAAAACCCATCCAGACTTTTGAACTGTACTTACAAATGCGATCTGGAAAAAAAAAGAATTCTTTCTGTTTATCTTATGTTGTTTCAAATTGTTAGAATTTCATTTACACATGTAAGCCAGACTTAAACTTTTTTATAAAATGGATGTTTTAAAAATGATAGTGCAATTATTGGAAATAAAACCTTTCTTAGTTTCTTTTCATTCTTAGTTTAATTTCATTTGCTCGATTTAAATAGAAAATTTTCCTAAAAAATTTTTTTGAAAAAAATTTCTTTTATTACAATAACGACGTAAAAAATATCATGAAAGGATGATATATTTATAATAAGACATAAAATATTGTGCTTAAAGTTTTTATGTAAAGCAAACTATAGTTTACCAGAAAAAAACAAATATTGTTATTATTTGAATTATTCCATGGAAGATAATAGTGTAACTTTTATGTCTATCTTTGCTTTAGTTAAATTGAAATTAGCTTCAACTGCAGACGATTTTATAAAGTTGTAATATCTAAATATATTGTTTTAAATAAAATTCAAACAATATCGACCGCAAACGATTTTGTAAAATGTAACATCTGTTCATTTAAATTTTGTTTTTCCAGCATGGCAACAAAAAAGATTTTTAAAAAATAACTAGGAAATAAACAAAAAGAAAAAGAAAATGATATATCCTTCCTGTGAGTACCTGGTCATTCGAATATAACCTGGAACGAGCTTGTAGATCGCTTAGCCAAAGAAGTTACTGAAAATACATCATGGATTGAATGGATCTCTCTTGAAGACATTATTTCAAGTCTCAAGAAAGAGACACTTCAGATCACAATCGCTAATTATAGAAACTGGACATATTTCATTTCTTTAGGTGACATTCCAAGCATTGAAGCGTTGTCTCCCTGATCCAAAAATCGGAGGGAAGATGTTGTCTTGGCCAGACTAATCAGCTAAACAATTATAACACCAGGACTGTTAAATCGTTTTAACCTTCATAACGATCCTCTTTGTCATGAATGTAATAGCATAAATGATATTGAACACATAATTCTTTCGTGCAAAAAGTATTCATATTATAGAGACAAATTGTGGAAATTTCTCCAATTAGATAAACACGATATTTCCTTCAAAAATGTTTTGGGTAAAATAACTGCAAACAAGGCCAATCTTCAAGTTTCTCTTCAAGCGTTCAAGCATTTCAACACCTACTAAATTTTTTTCACCACATTAAATTGCTCTACTTTCTGTACCTCTTCTTTCCATTGGAACTTCTGGAAATGTTCTAAATCTCATCAGCGGACTCACTGCAGCTTCAATCAATGGATTGAATAGACTTCATTAACTGTTAACAGACTGAAACTTCAATTTGATTTTGTGCGTGTGCGCTCTCTCGTGTTTAATGTATATTTTGTTCTAAGTGTTTGAAACAGGGGATAACAGCCATTGTTGCTATAAATACCAATATCTTACTTCTTTCAAATGAAATCAACGATCGCAAATTTCAAGTTTTCATGTGAGAACCTTATTATTTTTTAAGTCATTTTTTGTCCTAATTCATTTCATGAGCAAGTTTAAACAGATTCGAAACAATCATGAGACTTCTCTATGGATATCTATTCCTCTCTCTATATATGTCTATATTTATAATGATATATTTTTTTAATTTTTATTTTAAACCGACCGCAGTTTGTTCTAGTGTAATAGTGTTCGTCCGCCAAAATAGTTCTAGTGTTGCTTTAAAAAATGGAACATTAATTTAACTAAACTAAGCTAAACTTTCTCTGTACAAAACAGTTGCATAGCAGGTTTTCAGTTTTCTCATGTACTTATACAGGGTAGTGTTTTCCTTTTGATATAAGTGAATGGCATTTTATATGTATTAGATAAAAATTGTAAAGTTGAATTTATTCGAATAGAAGAATATGTGTACCAAAAGATAAAATAGACCCTTTCTGTTGTTGTTACTTATGGCACTTGCCATATTGGACAAGCCCACCGTTGATACAGCAGCAGATTTAAACCTAAAAGAGCTTCTCTTGTTTTTGGAGTTGCGCCAACTAGGGCCAAGAGTACGACAAACTCACCACATTCGCTTGGACAACCCCTTTTTATTGGGGAGCATATTATACATCTCACAGATAGCACACACACAACACCGCTTCATGCCCCTGCAACTTTAACCACCTGGTTATTTAAACAGTGTAATGAGCATGAAGTGGAAGATATAATGAAAGTGACTGCTGTTAGACGTCACACAATTATCGGTTAGAATTTCCTAATAATAGGGGATTTTAGTTTTGAATTAAAGAAAGATGGAGACAGTGAGCTGTTTGAAATTTAAATGAAAAGTGGCTTTGTCTAATTAAACTAACAATTGGAGAGAGACTGATGACTTATGCTAATTCACAAAAATTACAAAAAATACAAAAAAAAAACCCTTTAAATTACAAAATTTCTGAAAAATATTGTAAAAATACAAAAGGAAAATTTAGGGACGAGGACAAAAACAATAATTAATAGCACACAGAAGAACAGTCATGCACGAACCGGGACTCGAACCCGGAACTCCCAGAACACGAAGAAGACGCGCTACCTCTGCGCCAGAAAGCCGGAAAACCTTTTCCTCACAGTGGAATTAAAATCAAAACGCGACATAAAGTAAAAATGTATAATAAGGTCAAACGGAGAATTCTCCCAATATTATACCTTCAGGTTTGACAAAAAAAGTCTGATTTCATGCTTTGATATTAATTAAACTTACCGTAAAATTCGAGGCCAACGTCACGTTCACCTGACCGTAGTGGTAGTATGTCTGCAGGGTGGTGTCACGTGTCAGCTTCCAGAGTTCTCGGTGGGTGTCGTTGTAGTGAGCCCTCACCTGCAGAGTTGCCCCCTCTTCCGTCTCCAGAGCTAAGTACCAGAAGCTCAAGCAGTAAGTAATGTTCGGGTTGCCGTAGAGAAGGCTACTCTGCAGAGTGCTTTTGACGGGGCTGGGGGCTGAGAAGACATCCATGTACACAAAACCGTCTGAAAAAATTGGGTAATGATTAATTCTGTATCAACAATTTATTCATTTTTTTAAGTGGCCTTTTTTATTTTGATTCTTTATTTCAGTTTATAATTTGCTCCTCTTGTCTACCAATTCTCCAACAATATTGATTCTGTTCAATTGAAATTAAATGTTTTATCCATAACAGGATGTCCACGATTTTATCAGTATAGGAATATTTTGTTTCATTAAGTCAAGTGGAATAGCATCATTAATATTTGGGTAAATTGTCGTTTGGAACGATCTAAATTCATTCTTTGATTCCTCATGTAAAGAACTCTGGTTATTATCAGAATCTTTCTATTTTAGCTTTCGGCAATTTAAAAGAGTTGAGTTGAGTTGAATTTGTTGTTTTATGGCACAAAAGCCATTTTTGGTTAAGCTGAGCCACATTCTCTAGTTTAAAATATTTGTATATATTTATAATAAAATCAAAATATGAAATGATGAGAAAATCCAAATGTCTAAAAGTTTAAATCTATGAATTATGAAAAATCGTTACCATAATGTAAAGTAATATACTGTGCTAAAAAGATTGGTCAATGTTTATACATGATTATAAAAAACAATATTTAAAAAAAACTAACCAGACCAACATGCGGGGATTTGGACAACAACTCGCCCAATTCAAGGACAATGGAAAAGAATTACTCGATTTAATTATTTATGAAAAATAAAATTTTTAAAAAAAATCCTTACATCAATGAAATATATTGTTTCAAAATAAGCTTAAAATATTTTTAAAAACTAATTTTAAAAAGTAAAAATCTGCCGTAAATAAATTACATTTAAATGCTCTAAATTTGTGAGTAATTAACCATTTGATCCCTGAATTTTTAAAATGTGGAATTAAAAAATTGATGGAAATTAGTGATAAGGGTCATCAAGAGAGGGTCCACAATTAATTTCAGTACTTACGTATTAGACCGTCGTCGCCAAGGGTTTAGTAACTCATTTGGCGACAGATTCAAGTTCTGCGATAAACCGCCGACGCCAACGAAATCAACAAAATGGCAGACGACATTTAAATTTTGAACGATTTTTAAAATAATGAGAGTTTAGCAACTCAATGGCGACACCTTCAAATTTGGCGAAAAAGATCGACGGTCTAATACGTAAGTACCTTAATTTCATCTCATTTTCACCACGGATGGATTTAGAAACCAGAAAGTCTTGGCAAATGCCATCATCAGATTTTTAAAAAATGAAAATTAAGGACAAAATATCGAGGTGGCAAATGCTACCTGGAGGGCCGAAAAGATTAAATAAGAATTTCAAAAAAGGAATTCTTTGAGGAATGCCTTATCATATCATAAAGTAATTTATGCCGAATTTATTAACTCTAGATCTAATGATCTGGCATATAGAATGACGTCACGCATACTAATATTTCTTTTTATAAGTAAAGATTAACTAAGCAGAGTATGTTTTGAGATTAGATTCTTGTACCAAAATGTTAAACTGACAGGTATTAAATTTAAAAGGTCAATTAAAATTATTCTTGTAATTAAGAATAATTCTGAATCAAAATTAATTATTAATACTTATTTATTTTATACATTTCATATTTACACATTTTCTTTTTACATTTCCTACAATTTTTTGGAAAAGTTAAATATAATTTTGCATTTAATGAGTTAAATATACATACATAACTCATTAAATGAAAAGGTAATTTTTGGATCGAACATATTGAGTTTTTTTTTTTTGCGAAAAAAAAATTAAATGGAATTTCCCCAAATAATTGGATAATTATGACTGCTGATACACACTGAAAACAATTGAATGTAATTTTTAGAAAAATTGGGCAGAATTTTGATGTATAATAAAATAAATATAACTTCTAATTCAGGTTAAAAAGAACTGAATATATATTTTTTAAGCGGGATAAAATTTTTGTATAAAGTGAGTTGACTTTTTGCACTTCGAAAAGTAATGAAGTGTATTTTTAGACAAATGTAGTATAAGAAATTATTTTAGTCCTTAAAAATCTCGGAAATAGTTGTAGGTTCGTTATAATTCCTAAAGAGTAATATTGAAATATATTTCTAAAGAGTTCCCATTATATGACTGTTATAAAGATCTTTATGCAACCAGAATCTGAAAACGATGCGTCCAGCACAGTATTTATACTTGTATGATTGATCATAAAAATGTAAAGTGTTAAATATAACTGTTGGGGCTAACTGAAAAAAATCGAATGTAATTTAAGTGAAACAGAATTTTGGTATGGAATGGTTCAAATATAACTAACATCTGATTCAGATTGAATATAAAAAAGATAAAAATGAAATCTGCTGTGCATATTTCAATGTATCATATCAGAACATCCTTTCTTGAACGGCCAAGCACCACGTGCTCGAGCAAGTTAAATTATGTTTTTATTCATTTTAATGCTTTCGTTGAATGAGTCACTTTAGTACTGCAAACTATCCAAAAACACTTTGTCTCGCATTGATTGTTTAAAAAAATATCCCATTATCTATTTATTTCATTTCGTATAATTAAGTGCTCATAATTGCAATTTTCTAGGTTTTATTTGCGTAGTCATTAACTTATTTTTTTAATCAGAGCTTTTGTAAAGGGGATGGCATCACGTTATTAAAATCTGATTTTTGAGATGTTCGTGCAGATAATAAAATTTCAATTTTTCGCCTGCGATTTTTCTTATTTTTCCCCTACGAGTTTTTGTTGACGCCACAAAACATCATTCCTAAAACAATATTTTCTGACATGATAAAAAAACTGAATATAATTTTTTAAATGATATAGCTTATTAGCATATATATTAGTTAAATAAAACTGCTCATACAGATTGAAAAGAACAGAATGCAAGTCACCTCCCAAAACTTGGTACGTGTGATCTTTGACAGTGGCCGGTTTCGTGTTTCCGGCGGGCAGTCTCCACTTGGGACCCGAAGCAGAGGAGTTTACGACTTTCCATCCACACAGCTCTCTGTCGAAAGCACAGTCACCTAAAAGAACAATAAGAGAAGCTACAATAAATATAAATGTTATTTTATATGCAAGGTTTTGAACAGAAGAAATCATTCAAATTCTTGAATTATTGATTTTGAAAATGAAATTCATTCATAAGTGAAAACGTCTTACTTAAAATGTTCTCCTCCTGTTAGATACACAGAGAAAAATTATTTTTGTGGGCTATGAAATGGTGGACAAACTTGCCAAAACAGCGGATAGTGCTAATCAAGATTGGAATACTATGAAGTTTCAAAGATCTCATCTGATGAATAATCTCCAAACCGAAATGGGTGCGACCGGAGAGAGCATCACCCTCTTTTCGCCAAGGGTATTTATCACCAAATATGGCGACCCGATGCTGCCTTTGGAGGATATCTTCCTCCAGGAGATAAAACACATGATCGCAGGGAGTTGGCGATTTTGAAAAGTGCGCCAAGGGGGTGATGTTCTATACGGATCAACCCCGAAATGAAGACAAGATGGCAAAAGGAATGGGAAGAAGGCGAAACAGGTCGGTTCGCATTCAACATAGCAAAAAGTTTCTTTCTACGCAGCCAACTGGAATAGAACAGGTGTTCTTTTCTTCACTGGACACTGTCTATTCCCGACATACTCTCTGGCCAACTTTCCTTGCTGTTGCTATGGAGATATATGATCTACAATCCACTATGCCATTGAAGGTTTACTGACTCTCACGTGACACATGCGAAAGCTAGAATGAAGTCTCTAGGAAGAATGGTACAGGGGAGTTGAACTGAATACCCTTTCACGCGGCAATATCCACTCCATAGTAAACAATAGTCATAAATATGACCTCTTCAAGACCGCACAATAGCTGACACCAAAATACCACTTGTCAAAAATCAGCCAAAATCTTAACTTCAAAAGTGCTCAAAAATGCAGTTCTCTCGAAGGAAATCAAAACCTCAGGACCGAGAAGGACACTTCTGATTTCTGACTCTGCAGTGATTTGATGATTTACGTGCTTATCCATGCCATACAGATGTTCTCATTGTAATTTATCAATGTTTTCCTTTTCAGTTAGTAATGTCATTTCCCTGACGTTCAACCCTAAATCACCCTTTGTTTAAGAGTATTTGCCCCTTATATCCAGTTATTGCTTCACCAAAAATTGAATAGAGGTAGAACATGACACAAATGGGATTCTTCCTGAAGATTCTTGGATGGTATATTGTCTCTTTCTTTTTAAATTTTTTTCCTTTACTTTTTTCTTTCATCCTTTGATTTTGGGCTCATCCACCTGTTTAAGTAACTTAGTGTTATAGACAACTGGGACACAGAATGGCATTACGTTACGTTATAAAAGTCACAGTGATATTAATACCATTGACTACAATATAAGCTAAAAGTCCAATCTGGGCTTATGTTACGGCAGAAATTGCATTTTCTAGAGAAAGTGTGATAATATATTTGCAAATTAACGAGCAGAAACCCGTTTAGTAACACTCGTCTATAGACATATATTGTAATAGGGGAAGATTCATTTCTCTGTACATTTCTCATGGCATTGCGGTTCAACAAAATAAACCATCTGACATTCTTGGAAGAAATATTCATCGAGTTCTGTTCCTGTAGATATTTACCAAAACAGAAGGCTCTTTACCTTTTTTGTAGTTATTGTTATGTTTCCTTTCTTGGCAGAATGAGACAGGAGAGAGCATCACTCCCTTTTCGCCAAGGATATTTAGCGCCAAATATGGCACCCCGATGTTGTCATTGGAGGATATCTTCCCCCGGAAGATAAGACGCAAAAGCGCGTGGAGTTGGCGATTTTGAAAAGTGCGCCAATGCTCTCTACAGATCAACACTTGGCAGAAATGTATTGTGCTTGTGAGTGGACGTTTCAAATTAAAATGGTTTTTAAAGCTAATTTAAAATCCTTTATATCATCCTTTAATGCTATCGTATAAACTAGAGCAAGATATTCTTTGTAATCATTTTTTAAATGCTAGGAGTTATGGGCGGGTGTCGTGAATATGCATTGATTTCTTTCAAAGACAGGTAATTACATAAAAGTTTACAAATTATTAATATACTGGCTAACATTGAAAATTATACTACGAAAACTATAAATCCTTTTTTGCAACATTTAATATTATACTTGTTTTTATTTTATATCCTAAATATCTGAAATTTAAACAATTTACTATCAAGACTTATTGGTATCCCATTATTAAATAGAATTCATCGATAGATTTTCATATAGCTAGAACATTATCTAGAACAATTCGCTGAGTGATCAGTTCTAGAGGAGCATGTTGAATAATTGGTAAATTGATCTATGCTAAAATAATATATAGTACACATAATAGAGTGGTCTATGCTGTAAAATACATAAAGCAACTGATAGATTGGTATGTTCTAAAACAATATATGGAATTATCTGTAGATTAGGCCCATCGGTGAGCTGTAAGTAGTCAACTTGAAAAATTAGTAATGATTTATAAATTAAAAATAAGAATATTGTAGCTTACCTAGATGCACACTGGCTTTGGCAGGCTTAACTGAAAAAGAGTTAGTTGGAATCAGAAAACCATTAAACAAAAATCAATATTAAATACAGCAACACTTTTTTTAATCACCTTAAACTAAGTTGTTCTAAAAAGGGTACTTACTTGTGCAGTTGTAAGGTGTCGTAAATGTAATATCATCTACGGCAATGGCAGCTCTAGTATCTCCACCCTTGATTGCTTCAATAATTACCTACATTAAAATAAGACAAATTAAAGTGGTACTTATTCATTCTGATTACACTTTTATGAATCCATTTTATACACTACATAGAAATTTTATCTTTTTAAAAAAATTTCCCCTGGATTTTGCTTCTAAAAATCTTGCGAGTTTAATTATTTAAAACCGATTCAAATAATGAATAAAATAATGTTAAAGATTTTAAATATATGTACAATATGCAGACAATAAATTAAAAATAAAAATGAACCAAAGAAAAAAATTTAAAAAAAATTTAATCTACGGTCGCAAATTTTAAGTTATCATGTGAGAACATTGTTATTTTATATGGGATTATATGTCTTAATTAATTTAAGCCACTTTAAACCGGATTGAAAAAATTACAAGACTTCTCTCTCTCTCTCTCTAATGATAATTTTTTTAAACTTTCATTTCAATTTTTCTAGTTGGCAAGCAAAGTTTTGGGGCTCTACCAATTTTAAGTTCTTAAAAAAACCCAGTTATTTAGACGAAATGTCCACTGCTACTGGAAACTATTGTAAAAGTTGTAAAATCTAATGAACATAATGCAGATTGATATTAAAAATATATTCTAATATTTACAGTATTTTGAGAAATACAATTAGTGAAAATGTGCTTATAACATTAAAGAATAAATATAAGTCGCGTTTTACAGAATTGCGATATTTAAAACTAAAAAAAAATTCCCCAAAAAGAAAAAAAAAAGATAATCGTCATTTCATAGAAACGGCAAACAAAAGGCAAAGGATAATAATTTTAATTAAATGTTTCAAACAATACTGGCAAAACAAACCTCAAATGTCATTGGTGAGGGGACTCGTTATCTACCAATGAAAAAATGAACATTTTTTGCCCGTATATTTCAGAGATAACAAAACCTTCTCACCAAAACAGCATCATCTTCTCACATGATAAAAAAATACCAATAAAAGATTTTTTTTAATCTCACCCTGTCAGATTCATTCAGATGAGAAGGCAACTGCAGCTGGGAGTGAACCCAGTGTGA
>JAOUZG010021179.1:983239-1004900 GCA_026289955.1 Argiope argentata
TGGACATCCTTTTGCAGGTCAATTGCTATCAAAATTTCACACGAAATAAGAAAAGTAGTCCCAAGGTAAAATGCTGTCTTGTTATTACTTATGGCACTTGCCACGGACTAGCCCCTCGCTGATACAGGAGCAGATTTAAACCGAAAGAAGTGTCTCTTGTTTTTGAAGTAGCGCCAACTGGGGCCAAGACTACGACTTAGCTACACACTCACCACATTTGCTTGCTCAGCCCCTTTTTACAGGAGGGCAGTTTGCACACAGAAGAACATCCATGCCCGAACCGGGACTCGTAGAACAAATGCTGTCTTTCATACTTTTAAATATTTACGTTTAGAATTGTCACATTTAAATGCTTTTCAAATCATAAACAGATAATCGGTCCTTGAGAATTCCGTTCCATATTTGATTGGCTAAATTTGTATACTTAATTTTATCGATCTAGTTCTTTGAGTTTTTGGTTAAGTTGTTCACTTGCGTGGATTTCATTCCAAATATAATATTCCATTCTAAAGTTCATATATTGCGTTTCAGCACTCCAGCTGTGTTTGTAATATAATACAGTTGTCTGTCATGGGTTTTCGAACTCACGGAAGTTTCAAACATGAAATTCGATTCATCAGAATTTCCAATTCGAATTTTTTGACAATAGTAATATTTCCTCCATACTTTTTACACTCGAAAGTAAAAATAACAAGATCTGTATTTCAAACTCAGAAAATTAGATTATATATCTTAGGTTTATGCTAGATATCAAACCAACATTTAGTCTCCAGATCAAATACAATAAAGGTAAATTCCGGAACAAATTGAACCTTATAATGCCACTTATTTTGTAGACACTCTACCTTCGGTTTAGTAACAAGGTTCTCTTCCCAAAGAAGTCCTTCGTTTCATCTCACCCAAATATCAATCAAACAAATGTGCGCAAATACGATCCTTAGGAAATATGAGCCACTTAAGAAGATTCAAATTCTTCGAAATAGAATATATCGCTTCATGTCTGAAGCACTTCTGTACATCAAAAATAAACCAGCTTTCTGGCCCAGAGGTAGCGCGTCTTCCCCGTGTTCTGGGAGTCCCGGTTAGGCATGGTTGTTCTTCTGTGTGCTATCTGTGAGAATTGTGACTGGGCCCACCTGTAAAAAGGGGCTGTGCAAGCAAAGGGGTTGAGTGTGTAACTACAGTCGCACTCTTGTCCCTAGTTGCGCTACTTCAAAAACAAGAGGCGCTCCTTTCGGCTTAAATCTACTGCTGTATCATCGGGGGGCTTGTCCTTTGCAAAGTGCCATAAGGAACAACAGCAACAACATCAAGAATAATGCCATGCATTCTGATCTCCAACTCAATACTATTGAAGAAAATATCATTCATACAATTAAAAAAAAATCTTTATAAAAATCACTGAATATCCAAACCCCCTCATCAGAACCAAACTGAATACACTTACAACAGCGTAAAATATCCACATCCCAATTTCACAAGTAAACGATGGGTAACGTAAACTTTCTTAATCTTATTCATCATTTTATTTTTCACTTACTCTATTGTTTAAATCATCTCATTTTTCCACTTCGCATCCTGATGAAATATTTCTCACTGCTTTTTGGTCAAATTTTACCCGCTTGTTAATAAAGATCACGTGGTTGTATTTTTTACTCAATCTAAGAGTATTTTTATGAGTGTAGTACTTGAATACCTGTTAATAAGACACGTTATATTTGCGATTCAATTCTTAACTTTTTATTAAAGCACTTGAAATGTAGTACTAAAGATAGTCTTCTGTTTCCTGCTTTAGTAATTTATATCCCAATACCAGTATTTTCTATTCTATCTTAGAAAATGTATAGCTTCAAAATTGCGTACGTCTTGGTAGAATAAGATGCCAAATAAGATCTAAAATGATTTAAATGTTTCGATTTAAAAGCCCTTATAACCTATAATAGTATATGAAATTTAATTTCACCTTTTTCTTTTTCTTGTAAAAAATTTGTGATCTTTGAAGTTAGTTCAAAAACGAAGTACCGAAATTGAGGTACTTTCACTCTGCACCAAGGTATGACATGTAAAAACTTGAATAAATAGGCATCAAATTTTTAGGGTAAGAATAAGTTATGAAGGAAAAGTTTCAAAATTATGATTAACTTTTATCAAAAAATGGAGCAAAATAATTGAAACAATTCTTATTAATTAAAACTTATTGCACAAGTAAAATACAAACACATGTCAAATATGATAGCTCTGGGTCTATAAGTGATCTGATCTGTAGGGCAATTTTATCATTTTAGTATTATGATAGTAGGGCACTTTTCCGTTAGCGAAAAATCACCATAGAAATTTGGCGGAATTATACATTATTTGGCGATTTTTCGCTGTCGGCCGGCTAATGAAAAAGTATCTGTGGTTGCAGTAAAATCTTATTTATAAATAATATCCAGCCTTTCAAAATCGCCAAAAAAAAATTTGGTTGGCTGATTTCTGCTGTTCATTGGCACAATCGTCATATTTGGACATGCTGCTTTAAACTATGTAGCAGCTATGTCTTTATGTTATTATCTTTGTTACATACAAACAAAACATTTTTAATGGATTCTGGCAGCTTGCCAAGCCACAAAGTGCGCAAAATTTTAATGGATATGTTTGCGCCTCCAAGCGATTTCATTTTTCTCAATAGTTGGCTAGATTTCATATCGCTCAAAGAAATTCCTGTAAGCAATTTTGTTATTCTTTTTTCTTCACTCTTTTTAAAAGTACTGAGAAATCTTTCTATTGCGGCTACATACTTATCATCCCGGTAACTTTGGATTACTTTCCATGCATTTTCAAGTACTTTCGGTTCTAAATGTGCGACAAGATAGTTAAATTTAGTTTGATCTTGGATGATGTTTTGGTTAAATCCTAGTGTACGGTACCCCTTTGGCGCCATTTTGAAAAATGTTGCCAAGGCAAAAACGATACATTTACGAATGTCGCCAACTCAACAGGAACCATAGCTTAGGCAACCAGCAAATGAGCGTCCGTGGCAGAAATGACGTCATGGCTTCTCGGTATAAAGTCGCCAAATCAAGGGGTACCGTATACTAGGATTACATCACTGTTTTCAATAGAGAATCGTACCTCTACTTGGAAAAACCAAATTTCTGGTTTCACTTCTCAAAATGGGAAAATTTTTACACTTGTGGTGAATTGCTTCAGATCAGAAAGTTGCGTGCTCAAATCACGTCCGGGACACCATTTGTAGTGATAGCGAATAGCGCTAGGCCCGAACTCCCTCGGACTGAAGTGCACTTTTGGCCCAACGGATATGTTACTCGGCTACTAACCATAAGATTGGAAATTCGGGCCTAGCGCTATTCGCTATCACTACACACTCACTTTGTTCGCCTCTTATCTGTCATTTACCGCGTTCAAAACATAAGAGTAGCCGGTAGTTGCTAGAAATACTCTATGTGGATAGAAATACTCTTCATACGTCCGGGTCACCAATAGTATCGCAGTTATGTATTCATAAAGATTGATTATTAGAAAGGATTATATTTCCGGAAATGATTAATGCAGATTAAATTGAAGCGAAACTATATCATGTCGATATATTTTTTTATTCCAAAAACAAGCAACTCATGTTGCCAATTTTAAAAAAATAAACTGGTGAAAACAAAGATAATAATATAAAGATATAATGGCTATATCGGTAAATAAATGGCGTAAAACTTATGGTGAGTGTTTAAACATTCTTGGTACAACGTTTGCATTAATTGAGTGAGGAGAAGATAAAGAACTGGTATGTTCTTACTCCCTATTCATTGAGAATGCTTGCTAAAAAAAGAATAGAGCTTTAACCCTTTCATTACTGAACCGGCCCAAACGATTGCAAAATTTTTTACTGGATTGCCATTTTCTGTTTCAAAAGATAAATTGCAAGATGTAAAGAGAGTATCTCTGTTGATAGCTCGTTTTACGTCCTGCTCTCATCTTTTGAAACAGAAACTGGCCTACCAGGATAGAATTTACGCGGCCGTTTGGGCCTGATCAGTAGTCAAAGGGTTCATAAACGGTATTAGAAAAAGAATTACTCTGAATGGTCTGGGCAATGATAATGGTACTTCCCCTTTGTACCACTGGTCGGGAGTCCTGGTACCTGTGTAGAGCTCCCATATTGGATCCCCGGTACTGTTCGTCGTGTTGTCGTACATGTAAATCCGGAGAGCTCCCACGCCAGCGCCATATAGAGATGTCCAAAAACTCAGGCAGAGGGCGCTGCCGTTACCTGAAACAATGATCCTCTATAAATTAGCCTTAATGACACTTCTTTCATGTATAGAATCTTCATGCTGGATGATAATATGTACGATATTTCATATATGCGAGATATATAAAGTTTAGGAATTTATATTACCGTGAGGATTTAAGACTGGACTCCATAAATGAGCTCGATCTCCTGGTTTATTTGGAAAGGATGAATCTATATATGCATAGCCACCTAAAACAGGAATTATTTAACATATTCGGTTAAAGAATATTTTTACTCTCATATAGTTTGTTTACATCCATTTAATTAAGATCTCTGAATCTGAATTAATGAGAATACTCGCATATTACAAAATTTTTTAGTTGATGGAATTGGAAAAGCTTGAAAGTAAACCTTCAAGAATAATCATGATTCAGAATTCTTACAAATCTGTTTTGTATCAGCCATTTCTTTCCTTTCACAGAAATAATTTTTAATGTCTTTTTTCTGTCTTTCTAGAAACCGATTTTGATTCTTAAAGAGTATCACAAGTCTTTTTCCCGTTTGAGAAAAGTATCTTCTATATGTAATTAAAGAGGAAATGTCAAAATATTATAATTATTTTTATATAAAAATTCTTTTTTTAGTTTTAAGGCTGTTCCTCGGAAACTTAAAATTTTAAAATCTCATAATCGTGTTTAAGATGAACAATAATTGTATTTAAAATATTAGAGACATAAATTAGAGCAATTTGAGCTGTATTAAAGCACCATCTTTTAGCTTTATATATCTGTATAGGAATCTAGGAGAAGTATATTATGTTTTTTTAAAAATGCACATTTCAAAAAAAATCCTGTTTTCATGTTCTATGTCGTTATCATTAAATCAATTGTTAAACAATCACAAAAAAGCATAATAACTCTTATTAAAGCATAATCACTCTTCTTTAAAATATAATTTTATATTATCTTTTAATAACCACCCGATAATCCATAATTGGAAAAGCTACAAAAAACCAAATTAGTTCGAACAAAATTCTTTCAGATTAAAAAAATTCAATATACTACCAAGATAACACATCATTTTGTACAATATTTTACAATATTGTGAGATATTATATTATGAAATATTCAACAATATCATACAGTATTATACAATATATGTGTGCTAGTATGAAATTGAAAGAATTCAAAGAATTACTGGCGATGAAGTATTCGTTATCCTTTTAAATCAAAATTTATTAGAACTAAAACCATTTTGAAATAAAACGATTTTATATTTTCGAATGAATTCCGGAAGCATTGTTAAATATCTCGAATATCTTAGAGACTGGAGAAAGAATCTTTTGAATCCCTCCAACAAATAAATAACCATCCAATATCGTACCTGTTTCTCTCCAGGTGACACTACTCCCGTGGTCTCTGGACGGTCCAGTTACAGAGCTGGGACTCCCTCGCCCCATCTTCCAATCGAACTCGTCACTTGTGTTCGAATTGGTCCAATTGCAGAAATCGTGCTCGAATGTACAATCACCTGCAAGCACACAAGAGTATCATTGCCAAAATGCCAATTGCTTATGGATAATAGATTTCAATTCAACTGCTTGTGGATATTAGAATTCAATTCAATTGCCTGTGGATATTAGAATTCAATTCAATTGCCTGTGGATATTAGAATTCAATTCCTTATGGATATTAGAATTGTAGTGAAGTTGAGATCATATAAAAAAAGTAAAAGGTCATGCATTTTCATGGCTATAAATAATTAGAAATTCATTGAATCTAAAAAAGACTCTTGATAAACTGTAAACATCATAGAATAAATATCTTCTGGTTGCCACCATAGAATAATTTGAATAGTGAGGTAACAGCAGAAAGGGTTTTATCTTAGTCATCTGACAGTGATTTGAAACCATACAATTTGTTTCATAGAAACAGGCCGTTTGTTTGACTAAGCTAATCTAAATCTTCCTGACAAAATTCTTCATCAATTTCATTAACTCTAGAAATATGACCTTGCCAACTAGATTATAGAATTGATCTAGAATGTAGATAAACACAAAACATTTGGTGTGAATCGTAGTGAATTCGGAGGAGGACGTTCATAATTGGAAAAGGAAAGAAAAAAATTGCAATAATAGTGTGAAATCTTAAAACTGGTGAACTTGGTGACTTCCGAAAAGTTAATGCCGCCAATTTAAAGTGCATATTTTTCCAACATTAATAAAATACAATAATAATTGAAATAAAATAATTAATCACCTAATAGGATTTAACGCAATAAAATTGTAATTAGGAAACACCGTTTTTTATTATACACTCATGTTCATAAATTAAGGATAATTCAGAGTCACGCGGAAATTGATGTTAAAAATACATATATCACCCATTAAATGACAGCATAAATCTTCAAAAACGATATGCAAATTTCATGAAGACATCAGATGACATAGATAGTACATCCCAACAGCGGGAGTGTAAGAGAGTGATGTATGAGGAATACGGGCAAAGAAGTATAATTGTTCGCAAGGGCTTTATAATCCTTTCAGTGCAATAATGGCATAATTATGACACAAGGACGCATTTGGATGATTTTTTGCCGGGTAGAATTATCGGCCGTCTGGAATGTATTTGTACCCAGCTGGAAATATCCTAGGAACTTGGAATC
Source organism: Argiope argentata (assembly GCA_026289955.1). Lineage (NCBI taxonomy): Eukaryota > Metazoa > Arthropoda > Arachnida > Araneae > Araneidae > Argiope > Argiope argentata. Next base: position 990,132 of record JAOUZG010021179.1, read on the forward strand.
ACCCAAAGTGTCATCTCCAGGCTTGAGCATCGATTCCAAGATGAAGGTAATGGGAGTAAACGTTACACCACAGGTCTCCACCGAGTTACAACGCTGAATGAGGACCGGTATTTGGCAGTTATTCCAAAAGAAACAGACGGAGTCTTGTCGGCTCTCTTCAACTACTGGTACGACAGTTTCAAGACAGAAGGTGTACAGTTGCTAAGGGTAGATTGTTCTACATGCTCTTATGCCTATCAGATGTGTTCCACTTGCTGTAACTCATTGTCGCTTGCGGTTAGCCTGGAGTAGAGAGTACGCAATGTGGACACGGCAACAGTGGCTATGCATGATTTTTTACATGTACAGGTTTAGTTTCCAGTCTGATTTTCGACGGACTTTCATATTAAGAGTGCCAGGTACTCTTTACCACAAAGGGAACATCATTGAATGACACCATTAGAGTGGTGCAAGATTGCTCGTTTGGGGGGGGGATTATTTTGGGTTCCAGAACTGAACTGCATGTTCAAATATAACCCTAATGGGCCAATCCCATCGAAACGTTTTTTATTTTTCACTTAAAAGTAAACTAATTGAAAGAACATTTCTAGTTTGAACTGAATTTTCCGATACAGGATTTTTCAGTTAGATAATTAAATTGAAAATGCACCTATATTTACCTGCACAAAATCCATCCATTAAATAAATATCATCTACTGCTACATATCCTCTTCTTCTGAGGTAAGGTTCTCTCGGGAAAGCTTCCATGACTAACTGAAAGAAAAGTAGAATCAAAATTTAAAAAATTCTGATAATTGCTCATGATATGAAATTATTGAAACGGAAAAAGAACATCTCGCAGCATTAAATTTTTTCGGATGCTATTATGTTAGATCTAATCAGAAATTAAATCTATTTCTGAAAATTAGATTTCTGTTATTGTTGTTATTGTTAAAGGTGGCATTTGCCAAGGACAAGATTTGCCGAGGCATCAGCGAGTTTTAAGTCGTGAGGAACGTCTCTTGTTTTGAAGTAGCGCCAACTATGGCCAATAGTGTCACTTTACTTCTCATTCCTCACATTCATTTTCACAGCTCCGTTTTACAGGTGACAAATTCATTCACCTTACAGATAAAACACAGAACAACTTGAAACGGGACTTGAATCCGGGACTTCCAGCTGTCTGAGAAGACATGCTACCCTTATGCCAAGACGATGGCTTCGTTAGATTTCGATCATGCATGAACTTATTAAACTCTATACAGTCACTATCACAAGTTGTAAAATATTTCACTTCCCCCTTTTTTTTTCAAAATTGTAATTCTAAAAGAAAATGACAGAAAATAGTGAAATTACGAACAGTTTCCAATGAGTAAAACGGATGAAGAAAGTTAATGAGACATCTAAAATGATGTATGGGTTGTTTTTGGTGCACTTTTTAAGTGCAAATTTCAAAAGATCTTATTTCGGATTTGTAAAAGTTTTGCAATATTTTCTAGGATCGTTATGCATATTAAAAATAAATCAGTTGTTTCGTTGAGGTTTAAATCTTCTTCAATAAAAAATAATTTGTTTAAATAAATTTCATTAACCTTGACCTTTCTGCTTGTAGTGCCAAGATGCGTCTGAAAACTGGTGAGATGGTATGGGCCCGAGCTAAATACTGATAAAGAAAATTCTCAATTGATGACCATAATTTCTTACAAAGAACTAACTATCTAAGGGCTATTATATTTTCAAGGATGTTTAATTGGATATAAGATATAGCTTATCTTCAGAAAACATTGAATAATCTTTCCTAGAGGTAAGCTGCTCCTTCAAATGAATATTTGTTTTGATAAATGCTTCATCTGTCTAAATGAAATTATATTTTCGTATATTAGACCCTGCCGTCAGAACTACGCTTTAAATCACAAGACCATCAATATACTAAGACTCAATAGAAGAAATCGTAATTTTCTCATATTCAAAATCAGCACTCGAAGCCTTACTTAACGTTGAGAAAAGACTAACTCAAGAAATTAATATTCTTCTCTATTAACTAAACATACCTTGCACTGTCCAGTGGATCCCTGCTCATTTGAGAATTGAGGGGAATGAGTGTGCAGGTGCCCCTGCAAAAGAAGCATGTGACCAAGATCAACCTCCAACAGTTCTCTGTACAGACGCGAATGCCGTTGCCAGGTGGAGAATCTACAATCAGCGTTTCAGCAAGGCAATGCTCCCTGATCTAGACTGTCCAAGACATCTCTCCTCTACAATTGCTAGGCTACGCAATAGACATTTAAAGGGGGCATGAAGATATCATCAGATATTATAAAATCTTATCCCACCTGCAATTACTGTCCTCAATCCCAACTAACCCAAGATCAATGTTTTTAACTGCCATGTCATTATTCGTTCTCTCTTTCAACTTGAAACACCGCCAATTGAAATCCTTCATTGCCACCAGGCTCCAGAAGTATCAGATCTGATCATCAAGACTTTTGGTGAAATCTAAATTGTTTTCAATTTGAGCATCATTGGACACGACAACAACAACAATAGATTAGAGAAAAACACTAGAATGATGCAGAATTAAAGAACAACTGAACACTTACTCTGAAAGGAGTTTCACAAGTGAATGACACTTTTCCACTCATCCAATCACCGTCTGTGGAGTCTTTTGTTTCCCAAATGGTGTAAGTGACGTCAGTGGCGTTGACCAAGACCCTGAGGCCACCCACCGACAGTCCATCGATGCTGTAGCTGAAGTGCAGGCACTTGCCCTTGGGAGAAGTGGCGTTGAGGGGGTGCGTAGGAAGCCAAGCCCTGTGGAGGAGACCGGTCTCATCGCTGGACATTCGAGAGAGGTCCATGAAGGCATAGCCACCTGTAAGAAAAAGATATAGTATGAAAGAAAAAAATAGGTTTCTCAAATCGGACAGAAATGACATGAAAAGTTCTTATAAAGTTAACAAAACTGAGAGTCAGAAAATTTGTTATTGTTTAAGCTTTCTTTCCTCTTTCAACTTAATGGTAATGGTTGTTATTTCTTATCCCCTTCGGATTGAACTTCAATTCAAATCAAGTAAGAGATTGGGGAAAGAGGGGTGCAATAGCTTCTGAGGGTAAAATTCCCGAGCAGCCGAGAACAGAAGTCTGGCTTTAACTTATATCAAGATGACACTTACATTAATATAGAAGAAATAATTTTAGTATACAAGATGATAAAAAATATCTATTTTTGAAATGAATAGGGGCAGCCATCAGCAGGTGACAGCACTGCCGGGTAGTGACCTTGAGCAAGTATACACTTTGTCATTTTAGTAACCATGGGTCAGTGAAACGGCCAACAACTTGCGTTCGCCATAAAATACGAGGGCAAATCAAAAAGTCATCGCGCCTATTTTTTATTCACCATTAACAGGTACATACAGGTATTTACAAATATATGTAGTGTACTACGTGATTTACATTATTTTTCCACATAGTCACCACACCGGTTCAGACATTTGACCCATCGCAGAACTAAATTAGACATCCCCCTGTGGTAGAATTCTTCCGGCTGTCTATGGAGCCACCGTCGGACCACGTTCTTGGCTTCTTCGTCACATGTGAATTTCTATCCTGCCAGAAACTTCTACAGTAGACCGAAAATGTGAAACTCACTAGGGGCATGGCCTGGACTGTATTTCCCTGTGAATTGCTATGGTTGTTTGTCCCTTGCTCCCCAGAAAACGAACAACGCCTTGCTTCTTATAAGCTGTGGACGTCTGAAGATCAACCGCCATCTTAAATGACCGATAGCAGCACCGCTCATTGGAGCAAAAGGCAGTTTCATTAACGTGGTAACTACATTAATTGATGAACTTCATTAATGTTTCTTAAATGTTACATTTTAAGGTTTCGGTTGCTAAGAACGTTTTACTTCCATCGCTCTTAATTTTATTGGATTATTTAAAAGTTCCCGTTTTTTTTTTGTCACATTGTATCTCCAGATCTTAAATAAAAATAGAAGTTTTTATCATTTTTATAGTGTATTTAAAATAGAATTAACTGAACCTAGAATAGAATTTTAATAGAACCGTGGGAAGAATTTAGAATAAAGGGAAAAAACCTGCAGCATTATTTTCTAGTGATACAATGGCTCTTAATGTTTTGAATGTTTTATCTAGTCTTATATTTGAATTTATATTATAACATACCTTTTGCTGTGCCATTATTATCGACAGGTGGTCCCCCCATCCAAAACGCTCCCTCGCCGCACCCCAAATCCCAATTGAACATACTGAGGTTGTGCTGGGGGTGGTGCAAGTCGAAGTAACAGGACGAGGAGAAACCGTCCTTGTCTGTGAAATTGCACGGACCCAGGGTGTAGTTATTGTAGGCTGAAGAGAGAAAAACAGTTCATATTAAAAATTCTTGATAAATTGATGAATTACTTTGATGAAGTTTTTTCGAAATTTTATATAAAAAGGCATGTTTCTTACCATAATTTAAAGCCGTTCTAACTACCATAGGACCAATCTGGAAGATAAAAAAAATTCACATAAAGTATTTTTTTATTTAAATAACTATATATAAACGCAATATTTTAAAAAGAAAATAATTATAAAAAGAGAAATATTATTTCGAAAGGAAATCTACAATATAAGCAACCAAAATTGCTGGAATTCCAGGTTTGAACTATAATATGATGCAACCCTTAAGCGCAAGCGCGCAAAGGTGACATCAGATAAAAAGCACATGACCCCACACAAAGAGAAAACCAGTTTTAGTTTTAAAGGGCCGGCTTTCTGGCAAAGATGTAGTGTGTCTTCCTAGTGTTCTGGGAATCCCGGGTTCGAGTCCCGGCTCGGTCATGGTTTTTCTTCTGTGTGCTATCTGTGAGATGCGTGAATGTGCCCCCTGTAAAAGGGTGCTTTGCAAGCAAATGTGGTGAAGGTGCAGTAGTCGTTCTCTTGGTCCTAGTTGAAGCTGCTCAAAAAAACAAGAGACACTCCTTTCGGCTAAATCTGCCGCTGTATCAGCGGGGATCTTGTCCATGGAAAGTACGATAAGTAACAACACTAGTTTTAATGGTGCTTGTAAGCATGGAACGATGGATGGTATATGAAATCCAGAGTGATTATAATTGAATTTCCCTTATCATCCTGCAGGGCAAATGGATAAGCAGATTGTTACGAAATTTGTGCAATAAACTATACACTAGATGCACTTACAGAACTTCAGGAAAAAAGTTCTAAAATGACAACCAGAGGATGCCTTTCCCGAAGAAACATTAAATTTAGCACAATAAACGAAAGAAACGGAATAAATAACAATATTAACATTAATTGGCTAGTTTCTGATCCCGTCGTCATAGAGCCACATTAAGTAAAGGTAAGGAAAGAATTACATTACGCCGATTGAGCTAAAAGCAGACCAGTTTACTAAAGTAAGAATAGATTAAGACGAAACTGCACGAAAGGAGCAATTGTCAATTGTATCCAGGTGTATGGTAACGTGTTCTATGTGACTACCCTCATTCACAAGTAAAATTTTAAGTCGATGGACAATGTGTTCAGTTGTGATACTTCGCACACGTAGCATTATGAAGTTTCTACCTTTCCCAAGCTTTTCCTTTTATTACTTGATTACCAGCGGGTGACCGAGCTCCGCTCGGAGAAAACAGGTATCGAAACTAACTCGAATATTTAAATTTTCAATTGTGATTTGTCAAAACAATACATGCCATAAGAAAATTTGTGAAACCATTGGTGAAAAGATAACCGGTCAAAGTGCACCATTGTAAACTATTCTAAACAAAGTCAGAGTTTGGAAAGGGAACTATTCTATACAAAGGTAAAGTTTGAAAAGTCATAGGGAAATAAAATGTAATTGATAACAAAAAAATTCAAAATTTCATTAACAAATTTCCTTTAGTAAAAAGCAGTGGAATTAGAATCGTACTTTTTTGAAAGAAAATTTAGTAAAAATATCAAAGTTATCCTTATGTTTTTCTGATGAATGTTGAAATGTCGGAAATGTGGGGCGATTTTCGACTTGGCAACCGTACCTCGTATTATAGTATAAGATAAAATTAAAACTTAAGCTCCAAGCATGCGTTACGAGTAAAAGGGAAAAAATATATATATGAATATTGATATAGATGGCATATTGGCTATAGATGGCAGCACGTTACCACTTGAAAATTTAAGTAGCCATTATGGCGAACTAATAAAGTTTGAAAATATCCTATCTGTAACTCCGAACTGCTCAACCGTAGCGCTTCAAAACCGGCGCCAATCGATTCCTCGTGGCCAAAACCCCCAGACCCCCAAGTTTACCGGAGTTTATTAATTCTGGGGCGATTTTCGACTTGACAACCATTCCTCGTATTATAGTATAAGATTAATATTGTTTCTGTACTCCGTTTTGATAATTTATTGCGCTAAATTTAATGTTTATCTGGAAAAGACGACCTCTAGTGGACATTTTGAAGCTAATTTTTTTTTTTCGAAATTTTGAGAGCGTATCTTATCTGGTAAAGCGTATCTTGCGGTCGTAAAATTCTGTTGCAATCCGTTCTTCCGTTTTCATTGTAGGAAGCTGTTTATAGAGGAAGTTTAATCATAGCCACACAGTAGTATTCGAGTTCGTGCGCTTGAAAATGCGTAAATAACCGTTGCAAATAATTGTCTGAGCCTGTGTCCTCGTCTAGAAGATTAAACAATATGAAAAAAAGGAGAATGCTTTGAATTTATGCTTCCGATGTTTTGGTGGACTAATTCATGTTGCAATACCTCAATTCTTTTGTAGAAGTTATCGGAAATACTGATAAGAGTAAAATTTCTCTTACATTTATAATCTGAATTTGCGGACCTAGAAGTCCCAAAACCAAGTATTTACTCACCAGCAACGAGACAGTGGCCGCAACGAAGAGACACCTTAAAATAACAGCCAGGTGCATTTCTTTTCCATTGGTTCCCATTCAGCGTTTTCGAGCCTGGAAAAAAACCCTCCTTTAGTTTTGCTTTAGGAATTACTGAATTGTGAAACAAGGAATAAGCATTTATACACTTATTACGCATGTAGAAAATGACAGATTTGTTGATTTTCATTTATCACATTTACAAATATTTACCTTCTTATTTTCGCACTATGAAAAAAGTGGGAGACTTGACTCCAAAGAACTTTCCAGCCATATAAATTTATTTACGACCATTCTAATCATGTAATCTTCGCTCATACGGATTAAGTAATCTCCGGTCATATGAATTTATTTCTAGCCATACGAATTAAGTAATCACCGGTCATATGGATTTATTTATGCTCATACGAATTAAGTAATCTCATGGTCATATGAAATTATTTCTGGTCATACGAATTAAGTAATCTCATGGTCATATGAATTTATTTCTGGACATACGAATTAAGTAATATGCGGTCATATGAATTTATTTCTGGCCATACGAATTAAGTAATCTTAGGTCATATGAATTTCTTTATGCTCATACGAATTAAGTAATTTCTTTTCCTATGAATTTATTCATATACATTAATGCTTGAGGATGAATTTCAATTCTCCAACGTATTGGAATTAATTGCTAAATTTAATTTTTTTAAACCTTAATAAAACTTTTCATATGTAATAACTGCATTTTTGATCGGAAATAATGAAATCCCCATAAATTCTTTAACTAAAGTTTTCTCTTTCTCTAAGTTAGAAAGACGTAACTTTTGGTAATTACATGAAAAGATTTTTTTTGTTTAACTGATATATCAATTGTATAAAAGTGACATCACTCATTTAAAAAAAGAATTCTTTTTTGTTTAACTGATATATCAGTTGTATAAAAGTAACATCACTCATTTAAAAAAAGAATTCTCTTTCAGCTTTAAACTTTAAAATATACAATAATTATACATAAAAAAATAAAACTCACTAAGGGTTTTTCTTTTTTTTTCACATTGTTGATGAAAATTTTGCTCTTCTACGAAACAACATGATAAAGATTTTAGTTTTCTTTTTATTTGAAAATTTGATTTCGGTACTTTTCCTTCTACTGGGTGCAAGCAAAAAAATGAAAATTCCGAAAAAATTCTTTGCCAATTTTTCAGTTGCGCTCGGCTAACGGAAAAGTGCCTTGATTTCATTCAATTTGGATAATTCACAAATTATTGGGAGAAAAAAAAACGTTTTCAGATTTAAAAAAAATTATATAAATAAAATATTACCAAAAAACATTGACGTTTGTGTCTTTTATTGCTTTCAAAAAGAGATTAAAATCAAACCGAGATAAATAGAAAGAGAAAATGCAAAATATTAAATTTAAACACAGTTCTTAATACTTTAAGACGAGGTTCGAAATTTCGAGTTCAGAGCATTAGCGGGGAGCTGGCGAAAAATCACCAAAATATGTATAATTCCTCCAAAATTTCGATGGCGACTTTTCACTGGAGCCCCTCTAGTAGAAAAGTACCAAAGAAAGGATAGTTATTGTTCAAAAATACAAACTCGAGATTCTGACGAGTCTCCACATTTTAAACTTTCCTGAGTTCCAAAAATATATAAATAGAAAAATGTCCATCTGTCTGAGACAAAGAATCAGCCAAAATTATAACTTAAAAAAGTTCCTCAAAAGTGCAGATTCCCCCCTAGTTTTTTTTTCTTTTTTCCTTTCTTTTTTTTTCTCCCATCTTATGCTCATCCAACTGGTTAGATAACCTAGCGTTATAGGCAAAGGGGGCACAGAATGGCGTTCTGTTATATTATGTCTGTGACAAAGATAGTTCGAACACTCTTTGAGCTAGATTGAATTTATACCAAATTTGAAAATTTCTCTCAAATTATAGGTAAAAATCTGTTCAGAGGAAATTCGTCTGCCAGTGTATTCTAATAAAAGTTAGCACGATAACTACAAAACTAAGAAAGTTTAATACAGAATATTCTGTATACATATCTGACATTTATAGTACAGACATCTATCAAATTTTGAATCAAATCGAAAAATAGGTTGATTGTCTATCGGGGCCCGTACCTTTAAAAAAATGTAAAAGCAACAACTTTTTGTAAAGGTAACTGGATACTTTTGGTTTTGGATACTCATATTATATGGGAAAACTTCAAAATTTCATTTAATGTTTATTTAATTAAAATCATAAAATGTTTCATCTATATTAACAAAAATGGATCTCGAAATGCGTTGCTAAGCGCAAAACTAGAGAACGGCTCGACTGATTCGGCTAATTTTTTTAATATTTTCGTTAAGACACGAGGATGGTTCTTATGGAGAGAAAAAAATGAAAAAACTGCGAGGAAAATAGTTAAAACGACACTTTTCTTACTTTCCCGCCAAAAATCTTCATTTCCTTCTCCCACACCAACTGAGTAAGTTAGCAGGAAGTAATAAATTATGAATAGTTTAGAAAGAAATACGCGAAGTCAGTTGGTTTTCATTTATAGATAACAGGATGTTTAAAAAAGAAAGAAAATAGTTGCTTTTATTATTAGTTTGTATGGATATTTAATCTATGCCTACTCAAAATAAAGTCTGAGCAGGGAAGAAAAAGAAAGAATAACAAAGGAAAAAAAGGGTTTGTAGAAAGAAAAGTAGTGAAGAAAAAAAGACAAGAAAAGAAGGGTGTGTGTGTGTCACTATTATTTCCTCTGTGCGCGGCATTTTCCAAGCTGTTTTTAAATTTCCGCATGCCTTGAAAACCAATTGGGTCTTTATTTGTTTAGTGTGCTTACATTTATTAAAATTTGAATCTCATTATTCTATAAAAACGTAGAATTTTAGACCTTCCTCATCACCTCCACCATTTAAGTGAAATATCAATTCCGGGACAATCATTGCAAGGATAGAAAGAGAAAGGTGAGTAGTACAATGAACAGAACATCTGAAGAAAATAATATTATAAATGAATTATATGATTATCAAAATTTGTTTGGTTTAAAAATATTTAGGTGAAAAACCTGTTATGAGACACAGCTACATAAAATATTATATGAAAATTTTAGCGAGCTTTAATACTGGCGAACCAACTGGTCGCCAAAGTCGGCTAGTAATTCATAAGATTTATAAATCATTAAATTTAATTAAAATCATAAAATTTATTTAATCAATTAATAAAATGTTTATTTTATTAATGAGTATCCAGATACTTTTGGTTCCGGATACTTCGAACTTCAAAATTTCATCTAATGTTTATTCATTAAAATTTGAAGAAAAAAAAACGCTCTGATATACACATTTTGATTCTCTAAAGAATAAATATGTCAAATTTTTTAATTTTATCTCAAGCGGTTTCGCATTTAGAACACTGGCACACATATATTCGTCTTTATTATTGGTAGAAACGGATCTATTCAGCATCCATTCGTAAAACAATATCGGCTTTCATAGAGAAAAGAGACGTTACGCGCAGAATCAATTTTACTGGGTTCCTTTTCAGAAGAGAACCAATTTCAACAACAAAGGGGGATTTCAATTACAGCCCAAGTGTCCGACAAAAGGGGTTTAATACATTCGCGACAGACACGCACCGAGGCGCGACCAGGCACTGGTCCACTTATTAGTTGGAGATCGCCCTTCCTGTTCGCGGGCAAGGGAAGCTTTTTATAGGTCTCTATGCAGATGGACAATGGGTGAAGTTCAGTAGAACAATAGGAATGGACACTATACCACGCCGAAACAACAGTTTCCTGTTCGTCATGTTGATGGGGTGGTAAACAAATGCGTAAGTTGGTTCAAATGCATAAATTCATAGGAAAAGATGGAATAAATTTGTTACGTAACATATGGAAATAGATCGCCAAAGTTATAATTCAGAAACATATTTTGTCACAAAAATATTTATAGATTCTAAAATTTATCAACACATAATAAAGATTTTTGCTGCATTGTTATTATTAGTTTACAGTGTTTGATAATAAAAAATACAAAACAATTTTTTTATATGGAACAATGTTATTAAAAGAACATAGCTTTTTTTTTCAAAATTGTTATTTTATTTTATTGATTGCAATTGTTATGAATTAACCATCATAATCAAACAATGTTGCAATTAATAAAATGTTAGGTAATTTTATTGAAATATTACACCATATATGACATCTTCTTTAAATGACAATGGCAATTAATAAGTTATTATGTAATATTTATAGAAAAAATTTCTCTCCCCATCTCCAAAGAAATTAAAAGAAATTCGATTTTCATTGAACTAAATATTTAAGACATATGTTGTCATTACTGACATAAATAATTATGCTGTACTGTTTTCATCCAATTCGATGCATTTCTTGCATGAATACTTTTGTATTACAGCACTAAAAATTTAAAAAGAATACCAGCCTAAAAGTATTGTAACACTTTTTTAAAACGTAAATGAGCACTCTGCTTCAAAGTTAAGATCCAAAAAAGTATTTTTTTAAAAAAAACGTTGACAAAGCAACTCAAATAAAAAAATATCCAAAACATTGAAAGTGGTTTGAATTTCAATGCAACAGTAAAATTATTGTTTAAAAATTGCACTTGTAATTAAAACAACGATTAGAGATATAAGTGTGCTGCATAAAAATTAATCTAACTGTAAAGTTCTGGTATTTTATTGTTCGATAAAGTTTCCAAATATATTGAAAAAAATTCAGCATTTGAATAAATTTTTAATTAATTAGTTATTTTTATTTAAGAAGTAATTACACGTTAGTCTTTCGTTTTATTTGACCTTCAGAAAGTATTAAAGTTTTCTGAATTTGCAGAAAATATGCCTGTCTGAAAGCGTTATGAAGAAATAATATATTTAATTTCTAATAGATAGCACAAATTTAGTGAAATTCTAAAAAAAATATTTCAGTGCAAAAAAAAAAAATAAGAGGAACCCAATAAAGTTTTTTAAAAATTATCTTTTAAGATTTTCTTGTAAGGAAAAATGTCCAATGAAGTGCTAATCATTTAATGAAGAACCATGGTGATTATAATAAAACCTGAATATTCTAAGGCATTTTAGAAAATTAGAATTAATTAAAATATGAAAAAAAAATTGTAATTGGCTCTGAAAAAGCAACTAATAAGACAGATGTATTCATTGATAGTGTGTGTGTGTGTGCGTGCGTACGTGTGCGTGTGCAAGGATATCGCTGAATCTAATTTGAATTCTAATTAATTACCAAATTAACACACTAAATATAATAAAACTGCCTTACGTCTTAATACCTCTTAATATAATTTAAATTCTAATTAAAAGAATAATTGAAAACTAATTTTAGTTTAAATCGAAGTTAAGAAAACAGCAGATAGGACTGAGCTATTCATTGATGATGATGATGATGATGTGTGTGTGTGCAATGATATCTCTTAATCGAATTTAAATTCCAATTAATTACCAAATTTTTTACTCATATTAACTTTATTCTAACATGTTCCATTATTTCCTGATTTAATTCTCACCAAATATAATAAAACTGCCTTACCGTCTTAATATCTCTTAATATGATTTAAATTATAATTAAAAAAATAGTTGAAAACTAATTTTAGTTTAAATCGAAGTTAAGAAAACAACTGATTGGATTGATCTATTCATCGATTATATATATGAGTGTAATGATAACTCTTAATATAATTTAAATTCTAATTAATTACCAATTTTTTTACCCAGATTAACTTCAATATAAAATGTTCACTTATTTCCTGATTCAATCCACACTTTTTTATTTATTTCGAATAATTTAAATTTATGAATTCGTCAAGCGCTTTAAAAAACTTTTGGTTTTAGAATATTTTCAGACATTGAGTGAAAGAATGAAAAACCCTAATGCTTAAAACATTGTTTTAAAGGCAGCTAAGTTTTATTTTCTTAAGACTACATAAGCCAAAGAAATCCCTATCAAAATCTCATAGTAAAACAGTTTGTTTTCTTTTACTCTTCTGTATTTGTGTAAAGATGTAAACAGTCAACAGTTAAGTTCCTTATTTATAGTATGCTTTTCAGGATGAAATAAATCGAAGTTTATATTTTTTGGCCCCACAACTGATAAAACATGTTTTACTTGTACATATTTAAATTTCTGTTCTCTTGACATTTATTTTAATTCGGACTTTTTCCGTACATGAATTTAATATTTTAACTTTCTTCTTTCGAATTTTGGAATTCCAAATCTTATATGCCATTATTGAAATTCAACTTACGATAATTGCAAATGTATATGCTTTAAAAATAATCTATTCAGTTTTTTATTCCAATTTTTTTATTACGATTGTTACACAAATTCCAATGATTTTTTTAAAATTTTTAATTAAACTTCTTTTTTAGAGATAACAAGTAAAGGTTCAAAAATCTTAATAAATTTTTAAGTTAGTAAAGTAGGCTTAATATTATCCCAAATAAACTCAGGAAAAAAATTGAAAAATTCAACAAAATTTTAAATAATTACTACTGAAATCCTCAGAGCATTATTAATCTTAAAAATATTATTTTTTCTGTGAAAAATCAGAAAATTTTCAAGTAATAAAAAAATATTATTTCCATTATTATTTGCAATAATAAATCATAAAGTTTATTATTCTGGTCAGCAAAGGAAAACACAATATTATATTTTGTTATAAATAAATTATTTTCATGTTGCTAAACGTGAGCATCCTAACAAGAGAATTCTTTCTAAGCTCTTATTTAGCTTCAGAAAGAAAAATAAACGAATAAATAATTTTCTTTTTATTGAAAGATTTTATGCTTCAGTATTCAAAGAAGTAAACAAACAGATTTTTTTTCAATTCACAGTAAAAGAGATGTTCTTACTGAAATAAAAGAATTGTTCTTAACATCTTGGAAACGAAATCTACTTGCTCTGTTTCGGAATTAAAAGAAGTAAACAAATGGATTATTTTCTTTTTACCGTAAAAGTGATGTTCTTATGAATATTGAAAATAAAAGAATTGTTCTCAATTTGCTGGAAACGAAATGTATTTGCGCTGCTATAGAATTAAAAGAAGAAACCAAATGGGTTATCTACATTTTACTGAAAGCTTGATGCTTTAGAATTAAAAGAATTAAACAAATGGATTATTTTAATTTTACTGAAAGTTTGATGCTTTAGAATTAAAAGAATTAAACAAATGGATTATTTTCATTTTACTGAAAGCTTGATGCTTTAGAATTTAAAGAAGTAAACAAATAGATTATTTTCATTCTACTGAAAGCTTGATACTTCAGAATTAAAAAGAATAAACAAATGAATCATTTTAATTTTACTGAAAGCTTGATGTTTAGAATTAAACGAAGTAAACAAATGGATTATTTTCATTTTATTGAAAGCTTGATGCTTTAGAATTAAAAGAAATAAACAAATGGAGTTTTTTAATTTTACTGAAAGCCTGATGCTTCAGAATTAAAAGGAGTAAACAAATGGATTATTTTCATTTTACTGAAAGCTTGATGCTTTAGAATTAAAAGAAGTAAACAAATGGGTTATTTTCATTTTGATGAAAGCTTGATAATTCAGTATTAAAAGATGTAAACAAATGAGTTATTTTCAATTCACAGTAAAGGAAATATTCTAACAGAATTCCAGAAATAATAGAGTTGTTCTCAACTTGCTAAAAATGGAATTTATATGCTCTTTTGGAATTAAAAGAAGTAAATAAATAGATTATTTTCGTTTTACTGTAAAAGAGGTGTTCATACCGAATTTTAGGGATAAAAAAATTGCTCTCATTTTGTTGAAAATGAAATCTTTTTGCTTCGTTTTAGAGTTAAAAAAAGAACTAAAGAAACTTATCCAATATTTTCTTCTGTATTCTTATTCGTTCTACTTCTACGGTTGCTTCT
>JAOUZG010021179.1:1005000-1022252 GCA_026289955.1 Argiope argentata
TATATATATATATATATATATATATATATATATATATATATGCACTTCATTAAAATATTTTAAACATTGAAAAAACTGCTAAACTACACGCACAAAATTTCTTAAGCAAATAATATTATTTATTTACACTAAATATTAAAATTATAGCTGTGATATTTTAAATATTCTATTTCTTATCCTTCTAACAAGGAAACATTTTGCTTAACTTCTTTATTCAATTTCTTCTATTAGTTCACAATCTCCCTGTATATATCTTGCTCAAATTTTCAATCGTTTATAGAATACTTATTATTCATCCACTCAGGCTCAAATACATTTTTTAAAACTCGTAGTTGATGACACTTGATGTTAATTCTCAAACATTAATTAATTAATTCAATTTAATTAATTGTATATATAATTTTAATAGTTTAGATTAAAAATTTAAAAAAACTGTAATAAAATTGAAGTAATTGAATCAGTAAAATGCAATGATATAAGTATTTTTCACGTGAAGATTAAGAATGCGTGTGTAATTCGCGCCAAATTCGATAGTTTTTTGATAAATTAATTATTTTAATAAGAAGTAACTAAATTAAAGTTTTTCTTTGTTGGCAAAAATAGGAATTTATTGAAATGTTTTTAAATTACGTGTTTACCTATAAAACAATATGTGCACCAATCGAATTATAGAAATAATTTTTTTAATGTTACATTGAAATAAATATCTTGACATATAAAGAATGCTTAACTTATTATTACCATACAGAATGAAAAATATAATTATAGCTGAAATATATACAATATTTCAATTAATAGACTATTCATATGTGTAAATTTAATATCAAACAAAACAATAATTGACATATGTTGAGTTCGTTAATGCAAACAATATTGTGAATGTAGTATTATTATATATTTTTAATTTCAACATCAATATAATCCATCGAATTACAATATAACATTCATTTTAAAGAAAACTGTTAAGGATTGCTGGATATTTTCAATGAAGGCATTTTTTTTATCTGTTTAAATAAACATTAGAATTCCTTTAAAACACCAAAAAATGTTTGCAAAAGTTTAAAACAGTAACAGAGATATCTTCGAAACAAAACAAAAATATAAAAACTAAAAAAAAACATATCTCACCGTTGCTTAGTAACGGAATATTTATAAATTCCCGTATTTCAAAATCGTCTGCATCGATTCAATTATTTATTAAATATTGAAAAATGAATAAGAATGAGTTGCATGGAATTAAAACATTTAAATAATAATCAATGAATTATTATTAAAATAATTGAAAGAGTAGTTTTTTAAATTTTAAGTGATACAGAAACATTTCATGTGTAATAATATGTTCTGATGTTAATCTAAAAAAAGAACTATCAAAATCTTGATTGTTTATTAAATAATGGAATATTATTAATTTTTAAGATTAAAAAGTTGAGAAAAAAATTTTCCATCTTTTTTTCTGAAATAAAAGGCAAAATTTGATGGAATTCGACAAAATCACTTAGAACAATTAATTAAAAAAAATTCTTAAAAAGAATTCACGAATGAACAAAACAGATCACGCTGAATATCTATTATGTTTCATGCTTCAAAAATGTACTTTGAATTTTCTCTCATCTAACGCTGTTTATTACGTTTTTACCATTTATAAAAAATTAATAATATTCGAATAAAGTCGTTGTAAAATATTAACAGCTCAAATTTTGAGCACTTACCTTGGGCGCTATGGAAAGTCATGTCCTATGTAGGAGACAAAAAAGCGTTCCACGGTTACGGTATGTCGTGATGCAACACTGTTTCGTTAAACAAAAAAACTTCATGTAACTCTGAGTCAAATTTGAGCGAAACAGAAGAAAGTTGATTGAAATCTGTAACCGGGATGTCTGCGTCCAAATGACCAATTACGAGAGACAAAAGGGGAGCCAATGAAACAACGAAGAGAATAGGGGTTGCCAACAACGGAAAAGGTCTGGTTTCCCAGGGCACAGAATTCTTTTTGGCACGAAGCGGATTCTCCTGGAATCTCTTCATAAAATTAGAGAGTTAAAGCTATTCAAACTTTATGATTTTCAATTCCAGATCAATAATTAAATTTTTGTTAAATAATAAATTGGGCATAAAAAGTTAGCAACAGTAAAATAGTTAACAGTTTAAAAATTCTGCAAGAGGTAAAGTCTTATAAATAGAATATTTTTAATTGTCGATTCCTGATTTTTTGCAAATTTATTACTTTTCCTTTATATTGGTTTCCATTTAATTGGTTTCTATATTTTTAGAAAAACAATATTCTAAGAATAATAAAATTTGGGTAAAAGAATTTTATAGAAATTGATTTGAATGAAAATTAAAGGTGAGAAATCAGTGATAACGCCACTCTGATTCTTTTTAAACATTAATATTTTGTAGATTGATAATGGTAGTTATCATTACGACCAATATAACTTTATAATGAAGCTTAAAAATTTATTTCACATAAATTTTATATTATATACTAGACGTTTTTCGGAGAATATTAAACAGCTTTTTTGTTCTTTCAACACAATATTGTAAACATCAAATTTTGAAATATATTCAAGTCACATTAGTTTAAAAATCTTACACCCATTTCGTTAATCGCTTGCATTAATTTACCTAATTACCTGTAATCCTATTATACACATAGTGCTATTAAAAACGTAAATGTCTGGGTCATTCATTTTAAATTCAGTGCTATGTTCTGCAGTGAAGTTATTTAGTTTTCTAATTTGTTAGTCAAACTGCATAGATATAGGATAGAGATTTCTTCCTGAGTTTTCAGAAATGGAAAAAAATCTTTAAATTATCAATATTAATAATAAAGATGAATGCATGTGTATGTGTATGTGTTTATATCTCGCAGTGTGCCTGTGTTGGCGTTCTACAGGACACAGCATTTTACTTAGAATTACCATACTAGTCACATATGTCGACTTTTTGACTAAGAGGTAGCGCGTCTTCCTCGTTTTCTGGGAGACCCGGGTTAGAGTCCTGGGTCGGGCATGGTTGTTCTTGTGTGCTATCCGTGAGATGTGTGACTGTGCCCCCCTGTAAAAAGGGGCTGTGCAAGCAAATGTGATGAGTTTGTAGCTAAGTCATACTCTTGGCCCTAGTTGGTGCTACTTCAAAAAAACAAGAGACGCTCCTATAGGCTTAAATCTGCTGCTGTATCAGCAGGAGGTTTGTCCAGGGCAAGTGTCATAAGTATCAACAACAACAGTCACATATGAATTTGGAAGAATATGACTGTGCACCTAGGAGCGAGTTTTCAAAATAAATTCCTATTTCGATAAAAAATTGGAAAAATTGAAAGCAATGTTGACGTTTTTCTACCATAACTACCGAAAAGATTACCGATGATTTTCAGGTGATTTTAAAATTTACAAAATTATTATTTTCCTTTATATAAATGTTTTACCGTATAATTGTTTCAATTTTCAATTAAATTTCAACGCAGTCTTCAAAAATATATTTCATTGTGGTAACAAAATTAAAATCGGTATTGTTATTAGTGCTAATATTCAGGAATAATTTTTTTTTTGCTATTAATGATGGTTATGATAAATACAAGATCTAAACAACGCCCAGAGTCAATGATTACCTATTGATGAGATCTGGATAGCGTGGGGGGGGGTCCCTTGTTCGAGACCACAATCCAATAAAGATCCGTTTAGTGATCCATTAGAGAATGTTAAATCTGACCTGAGCCAGTTATGGAGAGGTGAGTGCCGGCTCAGGTATCGTCCTCATCATCTACCTGGAGTTTAAAAATCCAAAGTTCATCAAAATCACTTTTGTGCTGATTGTAAAACCGGATGATAATTCAGCAAAGTTAAATAAAACCAATCTACCCTCTCATTCCCTCCATAAGATAGAAGCGAAACTTTAAAAATAAGCAACCGTGAAGTATCACACCCAATAAGAAAGCATCAAAGAAGATAGGTTAATAAAAGCCAAGGCCGAGGGACAGCAGAAAATTCATTCATACAAAAATCCTTTAAATGCCACATAATATAAATAATCAGTATATAGTTATGAGCAAAAATAAGAAATGAGAAAAATGTTTTTAAAAAAAGCATAAGTAGTTTTTTAAAATGCTGTTCAAAATATAAGATTCTTAGTTTTCTATTATAGAGAATTTATGTTATAACTGTAAACTAAAGAGTATCTTCAGAAGCATGCAAATGAGAAAAAGTTTTAAAATGTGCCATTTTTTAAGCACTATTGCTCTTTCCTAAGATATAATTAGATACATAAAGCTATAAATAGAAAAATAGGGAAATATAGAGCATAATGAACAAAATGACGTGAGTTTTTTTTTAAAATGATTTGAGTTAAATGGTGATGAAAATTTGGTTTAAAAAAGCATTTTTCAGAAAAAGACCTTGAAATCAAATTTCACAAAATCCTTAGTAAAAATGTTTCGACAGTTAATCCCGACAAACGAATTATTCACCATAGACGACTGGTATTCAATAAAGCAGGGGTTCTCAAAAGGTGGTTCGCGAGATGTGGAAGAAAAGCGTAAAAAAATATTTTATTGATGTAGTTTTCCTTTTAAAAAAGTACACATAAAGCTTTTAATACACATACAAGTTGGTTTTTGTGTTCGATTAGTTAATGGGATACATGAGTTCGTTTGGAATTAACCAATTTTTTAATGTCTGGAGTGAGCTTTGTAACACACAAAACAATGTCATTTTTCCAGTGTCGAACGATTTCTTGATTTTGTTTTTAAATGTATCGTTATGGAGAATCCTTGTTCACCATTGTAATATGTAGAAAATGGCGTCAATGTTTTTAATGTTGTTGTGGACAGTTCTGGGTATTCCTTTTTAATACATATCCTAAATTAGTCGACATAAGCTATGTTTAAAGTTGCTTTAGCTGACTGATCACTTGAAATCTCTATCAGTTGATCATGATGATAGACACTTAGCTCATCTTTTGTTACGGCTTGCTCACTGTACGGATTGACTATCCACACAACCCACCCATATCCTTAACTGGAATGCAATCTGTAAACTGTTCAATCCAAGTCTCGAGTTGAGATGATACTAGTAAGGACAAGGATGAAGTGTCAAGGGATGTGGCTCCAATACCCGACACATACTCTACAAACTCTTGAGTACGTGTAAAATTTTTAAAATCTCTGTCTAAACTTTAGGCAGAGTTAAAACTTTGGGGGATCGCCAAAATACTTATTCTAAAAAGGGGGTCGCAATGTATAAAAGTTTGAGAAACCCTGCAATAAAGCATTAAAAATATTTTTAATTTCTTTGAAACAATAAAATCCTTTGCTGATAATTATACAAAAAAAAGTCTTCTTTAAAGTCATATCTTTAATTCTTCTAAAATTATGTCTTTTTAATTGTATGTCTTTAAAATGACAATTTTTAAAATTTAAAATTTTACTAATTTTTGCATAAGTGTATTTGAGAATTTTTAAGCGGAAACGAAAAAATCTTACTTAATTTTTAATTAGTTTTCAGAAAAAAAACAAGGTGCGAATTTCCACCCTCTATTATCGAATTCGGCAACCCTAGATTAAACCATCTTTCCTACACAGCACCAAAATTCACACACAGATTTTCTATTAGCAGTATTAGAGCGGATAATTCGCATGCCGATATCGATACGATTAATTGATCAGCTTAGATAATCGATTTAAAACTTTTAAAGAATGCGTCCAAAAAAGTTGCGATTATAAATGATATGCGTATTTCCTTTGCGCTTTAGTAGTTTTCACATTTAAGCTATATCGGAAGAGACCGGAAACTGCTTCCGTTAAGGGTCAAAGTTCCGCTGCCCGATAACAAGGTCAAAAATAATTAATTGAACACCGATCAAGTTCATCCGGATCGTATGGCGGGCTGCGGCATTTCCATGAAAACAAACCAAAAGTCACAGACCAACGAATAAAAACCAGTTTAAAAAAAATTATTATTATTCTATTTCTGAATTATGTAATGTTGTGGAATAGAGTGTGCTATTTGAGAGAACGTGACTGAAAATTCGATCACTAAATTGTATTTTTATATAAAGGATCAAGTCAAATTTTTTTAAATTGAAATCTGCTATGGGAAATTTTAAGTTATCAACGGAGAATACTGTTTTTTAAGTCGCTATTATTCTGACAGAAAAAAAAAACACGTTCTGATATGGCTCATATTTCACAATCACCAATATTTAGAAAAGCTATAGTTTTCGACAATCACAAAATCCATTGTGTTTTAAAAATCTTTTCTCAAAGCCAGAATAGTTTTCTTTAAACAGGTTTAAAATAATCACGTGATTATCAGATTATGCATGTGTAGACAATTAAAAAAGCGATATCCTTCTTTTCCCCCCATCTTAAAATCAATATATATATATTGTTGTGACAAATCGAACTTGCCGTGGACAAGCCCCGCTGATACATCAGATTTTGAGCCGGATATATACTTCTCTTATTTTACAAGTAGCGCCATCTAGGGCCAAGAGCACGACTTAGCTACACACACGTCACAACCCTTTTTAGGGGGCGAACTTCATTCATGCAAATTCCTTCATTCATCTCAGATCGTAACTTAGACCAGGAACGGAGAACGATCCCCTCTGACCCAGTACTCCCAGTGATATTACTCTCGATATGGGGGACTTTGCGACAACGAACAGATTTAACGAGCGCCAGCCGCCACACACTCGGGGAATCTTTTGGCCGGTGAGCTTCAAACCCGTAACCTAAGGAGTACGAGTCCAACGCTCGAAGAACGCTAAGGAGTACGAGACCCGATTCCATCGAAGAACCGTCGTGTAAGCGGGTCTTTTGCACGTTAAAATTACGGGTCAAACGTCCTCTCGCTAGTGTGGTGGGTTGTGGAGAGGGGGTCCAGTTCAGGAGTCAAGCTCGTCATCTGACAGTGGTTCAAAGTTACGAGGGCCGTCCCAAAATAGCCCTAGTGTTGCTTTAAAACGAGACGTTATTATAAATAAACTATATCTAAACTCTGATTTTTATGAAATGAGCAACATTAAAAAGAATAAAGCCGAATAAATGAAAATGATTATTAATTAGCATTGAACTACATTGATATGTAAATAAAGATCCAAACAAATAAAGAATCATACGATATTAAAGCATAGAAAATAAAATCTTTGATACTTTTTTTCTACTGATTGATTCACATAAATGAAAGTAGGATTATTCAATTTCATGTGTAGTTACGGTTTGGGAGTGGACCTTTCCATGAGCTAATTTATTTTAAAAATTCCGTTCATATCATCCTTTTTAGCATGAGCTACTTATGCTATGAAAAAATTGGAACAATCAGAGGCATTTTGTTCAAATTCACAATATTTTTTTTTAATTTGCTGATAAATGAGAGAAAACTGTGAATTTTACAAATAAACGAAACATGGATACATCTTAAATGTATTGAAAAAGTTATATTTAAAGAAAATACTGTAAAATTATAGGTCGTATTCAAATTATTCTTACTTAACATTGACTATTAATAGTAAGAAAAAAGATATAATCGGATGAGTTTGATTCATATTCGAGACAATTTTATAACCTCGAACAAACAATTAAAAGTCTGATTTACATTTAATTCAAAATTATTTTTATACCTGGACAAAGAGTCAAAAATCCAAAAATTGAATGCTGTTACTGCATTTTAAATGTATAGAAAAATTGGAACAAGAGTTCATTAAAATTTTATTTTTTACCAAAATTAATATGTTATTCTTTAAAAATTACCCAGTTGATATTTTTAAACAAATTTCCTACTATAAAACTTAGAGGACAGCTGTGATTTTCCGATTTCATATGATGTCAAATTTTGAGAACAAATTTCAAAATTCGAGATTATGAAACAGAAAAACCTGGTAAATTCGTGTTTTTTTTTAAGTAAATGAATTTACTACAAAAATGATCTAACATTACATGCAGAAAGAAAACTTTCTGTTTAAATATTCACAAAACGAAGTAAGTAAAATTGTGCTTTTTTTATGTTCATATCACGTCACTATATTGCCTTCTTGTTGCGTTTCAAAAATCGTTCGAAAGAATCTTTATTTTTAAAATCAGCAGATCAGATTTTACCACATAATTCTTTTCAGTAACAGCTAAAAAATATTATTTCAAATTAAGCCTAAAAAAGATTATTACATTTTAGATCAAACAAAATGAATTTAATACTGACTAAATTTCTAACTGACTAAGTCTGGCAGAGTAATTCTAAATTGATCTGCCAAACGATAAGTTTCATCATACTACATTTATTGAATTCATAGTGAATTACTTCTCTTTTTTTTAAATTAACAATAATTAAACGCTAAATTTTTTATTTTTAGTTAATTTTAACCTGCTTATTTAGAATGAACTAATCAAAAATTATAAACCACATTAATTTTAGAAAAACGATTCATTAATTTTTTTTAATTTTCGACCACAACATAAATTTGGTCTATACAATATAATTTAGATTTTATGCAAACTGTTGCAATTTTTTAACAATGATTGCAAAATTAATAAACAATATTAAAACAGAATCTATTTTTTTAAAATTCGTTTGCAGAAATCGAATTTATAAATAGTAAATTATTTAAAAATATATATAAATGGATATAAATAAATATATGAATCATATACATATTTATGAAAATGAAATTATAAATGAATAAAATAAAATGTTTGCGAATTTGTCTTTTATACAAATCTACAGTTTTTGTCCTATCAAATTGAAATTTGGCACATGTGTTTTTCGAAATAAGAGAAACATTGCTTCTAATTTCGAAAATTATTAAAAATATGAATTAATTAATATTTTCAATTTATCGTGTTTTCTATCTCTTCCGTTTGCGTAGATTCTCGCAAAGGAGTTTCTTACATTATCTTAACACTAAGAATAAATTGCGTTTCTTATGATACCATTTTTATTTTTGTACGATTTCCTTTTCAAATTCTAATAATTTTTTAAAGCTTGGCGTGCATTCCATAACAATATTTGTACTGTTATTATGAAGTTCAAACTCATTTCATAATTCAGATCATTCATCTGCGTTCCCCAGCGGTTATTAAAATTAAGATAAAAGATTTTTTTAAAAAAAATTTTGCAACCAGAAGGATTTTTATTTTCACTTATTTTTATTTATTTCATCGAGTACACTTTTTATTTTTATTTTTATGCACAATAATCTGTAGCAGAATCATTCTTTTAAAACCCTATTTTTCATTCTTATCAAATAGCAAGGTAAAAGTTCTAAAAAAATGTATTACTTGTTGATAGTCTAATAGCTAAAATGTAACATTCTGGAAGAACAAGTTAATCTCTAAAAGCAATGAATAACAAAATAAATCAAAGAGATATTTTAATTAAATTTTTCCGATGTTGGTGCCATTAGTATAATTGGTCTAACCCATATCTCTTTAGCTTTATCATAAAATGTTCGAAAATTCCTAAATTATGAATTCAAAATTACTGCATAACTTTGAAACAAATTACTACTCATTCAATTTTTTAATCAAAAATTAGTATGTCTAATTCGAAAATAATTGCATCATCAAGGAGATCAGATTAAATTAGTTACCTGAATTTCAAGTCGATGATTTCATTGGATTCGAACAGGTTTTCTTGCAGAGATAGGAAGATCGAGATCGGGAATTGGAATTCCAAACCAACACGACGCTTCCGACAAAGTGAAAACGAAAACGAACAATTCCCACAACATTTCCGACGAGTGTCTGTAACCTTCGGAAGGGTCATTTATAATCTGAAGCTTAAAAACGCAACAATGAAGATATACACTGGTCAGAAATGAATGGGTTCAATTTTATAGAGCGTGTCTATCATGTTGTACTATCAACCCGACATGAAAAATACTTGTCCTTGAGTTCTGCGGGCACCTGCCCCTTTTCTGTTTACAGTAGCGTCTGCACACGAGGAGAGATGTCAATGGTCTTTGAAAATTATTATTTCAGTTATTCACCTTAGAGAAAAAAACGTGACCACCTGCATATTTAAAATAACAAGAATGGAATACACTTTTTAGGTTATCGTTCTGAATGTCCAATCACGGTACAAACAACAAACTTTATTTTTGTATTATCAGCATATATTCGTATTCATTGTGATATTTTATTTCTGAGAAACATGTTTGATATTATTAGATACTTTTTTAGAAGTCTAACTGAAAACCGTTACAAAATTTATTTACAGTTATTAATTTTGATCCGTTTTTTAAATGCAAAAATGTATTCAAAATTTCCTGGCACGAAATCAACTACCTTTTTAAAAAGTCAATTTAAAACGTAATTTTTATCTAAAATTTAGGATTTTTTTTTGTTTTAAAATGGATGTGAATTTTAATTTACTTTAAAAATATCAAAAATATCTGAACTCAATGTTTTATCACCAATGGCGCTAATCTTTACTCTCTCTTGTACGAAGTGCCAAACGGTAAGTATTAAAATCACCAAAAAAATCGTTTGATTTCTCATAAAAAAAGTTTTCAAAAAGTAAAATAAATGAATAAAAATAAAAAAGGGAGAAAGTAAAGGGAAGTGTTTATAAGAGTAAAACGATATGCCAAAACCACAAAGGACAAACAACAAAAATTTGGAATATATTCTTTACATCAAAACTGTAAATATGTGACAAAAATTTGCATGAAAAATTTTAGGATAAATTAAAATTGAAAATAAATACAATGCACTACTGATGCTACACTTCAAACATACCGAAGCATTAATGTTATTTCAGAAATGAATTCGATTAGAATTCTAGAAACATTATTAAATTAAATTTATTCAAAAATTTATATTTATTTAATGCTGAGTTTCCCTCAATTTAGTAGGCATCCTTAATGGAATACTAAATTCTAATTAGAACTCTGAAAAGGGGAAATTTTATTTCATTCTTTTTCAATTTTTTGTCATTGTTTTGTTTTTTATTATTTTAAATATTATAGAATATAGCAAAGTAATTTTTTTCTTATATTCACTATCAAATAGCACTATTATTATATAATATAAACTTAATTAACTGATTGAATTAAGTTTTGAAAATCATTTTAAAATCTGTTACAATAAGAATGCCTAGTTATACAAAATTTTTAAATTCAAAAATAACAAAAAAGAAATTGAAAAATTAATTGAATTATCCTACATTACCAATTTGTAAAGTTGAAATAAATTAGAATGATATAAAATTGAATCTGAAAAATAAAAAACTGTTTAAAAACAATCTGGATTTTAATTTCTATTAGAAGCATTAAAATAGAGGAAATTCATATATGACCGTATAGAACTAATAAATATATATCTGTTAGGTTGTATATTCAATAGTTTTTCAACCATAACTGACAAAATTTTATAACTTAAATTAACAAGTTAAGATGACTTTCTTTAACATTCAGAACGCATTTTTTCCTTATTTTTAATTTCAACTGAGATTAGATTTAGATGGAAGCTTTGTCACTTTAAAAGAATCTCATTTTTGTAAAATAAATAAAATCCCATTTGCATGACATCGAATAATCACATTTCTTATAAAATATCATCGTCCAGGTTTCGTTCTTGTAATGCGAAAGATAAAACATTCCTTGAAAAAACGTCTTCAGTAAAACATTATAATTTCCACTCAACAATCAAGAATTATTAAAAGCAGTTGTGAACTACTTTTATAAAAGTAGGAAGATATTTATTTAATAAGTAAAATTCCTTAACTATGTTAAGAAACCCGAATTACAATTGTAATCAGAGCTTCACCATTAGAGTCAAAGACGAATGATTCAAATGCGAATAGAAAACGATTTTAAATAAACTTGCAATGTTTAAGAGTGAATAAAATAGTTATAAAAACTACAAACTATTTTGTTGTTCGGTTTTTTTATTATTATTGTTCACTTAATTGTATTTAGCTTTCGTTTGCTATTTTCCGCTCGTTGTTACCATAGCAACGAAAATGTTTGGTTATTGCTGAAATTGTGAAAATTTTTATTTAGAGATAAAATGACAGGAAAAAAATTATTTTTTATATTTTGGCGACTTTTATTTACATATAAGCATTAAATCAATCAAATGAAAAGATAATTAAAACAATTATTGTAGACTTCTGGATAATACAGGAAAAAAAACCCTACTTTTTGAAATTATTGAATAAAACTTTTAAGGGGAAAGAGACAGCGTCACAACAAATTAATATTTTCAATATTGTACTCAGAATTGTTTTTTTAAATGTCATTTTAGTACATGCATCGTTTTCTTTCAAACATTCTAGTACCAAATTTAACTCGGCAATTTATGGTTTTTAATTAGAGAAATACATTCATATTATTTATTTCTGTAGCGGCCGTGAAACGATTTCTGTGGTGGTTATATCTGGATTTTTGACACCATGCATATCACCTAAGACAAGTCCTTCATAAGGATTTTTCATTTCTTAAATATACCTTTTTACGATTAAGTATACTATATTTGATGTTGTGTGGAAGTTTGGTGATGGGGAGCATTTTTATTTCCTCGTAATATGAAGAAGAAATATTGTAATCATTGAGAGAAATTTAAACACCAGATTTCAATGAATCTTGACGTTTTCCTATATTCCTGAATTCAAAAGGCATACTTTGGGCACTTTGCTGTCCGTCCGTCAATCAATCTGTCTGTGAACAAATTAGCTGAAAAACTCTTTAAACTAGGAGATTGAAATTTGGCATACAGAATTGTGATTATATTTGTGGATATTTTTAAATTGTGGGGGAAAATCTTTTAATTGGAAGTCTGCCTGTCTGTCCTTTCAACTACAAATGAACTTGATAATTGCAAAACGAAGAGCCCGATAAATAAAATCTGGTACGTCTAAAAAACAGAAACTTATCAATCATTGAACTCAATTCGTCAAACGGTTGACTATACGTTCATCTTTCGCTTTTTTTTCGAGTATTTGTAAACACAATTATTTTATTACAAAAAAATATGTATATCCTGTAACTGCAATTGCTGTTGTTATAGCTATCATTGCCATGCTGCCTGATTGCTATCATTGCCATGCTTGCCTGATGCTGTTGTTATTAGTTTTATTTGCAATGGACAAGCTTCGCCGAGGCATCAGTGAGTTTTAAGCCGAAAGGAGCGTCTCTTGTTTTGAAGTAGCACCAACTATGGCCAAGAGTACCACTTTGGCTACTCACTCGTCACATTCGTTGGCACAGGCACTTTTTACAAGGGGGGGGGGCACGTTATCACACGTTACAGATAATACACAAAAGAACAACCATGCCTGTACCGGGATTCGAACCTGGGATGCTCTGATCACGGGGAAGACACGCTACTCCTATGGCAGGAGATACCGGCACTATAACTGTAGTTTAATGTCAAATTTTTGTATCAATTGAAAATACATATTTTCACTATAGATTCAGTAAAATCACGCCAAAGATCCATAGTTCGTAAAGATCATTCATCATGCAAGGCATTCGGGGCTTTAGAAATCTTCCCAATTTTATGCAGGGGAAAGGGATTAAAACTTTTATTGCGGAATATGCAAAAAAAAAATTAGAGAGCCTACTTGCACTGGCTAGCTATAGAAACTCTGCAATATCCTTACCTAGCCAGATGCCAAGCTAGAAACTTGATAGGGACAGTTGAAGAGCTATCGTAAGTAGAACGACGAAACAAACTACTATGGATGACATCAGAACCTTGCAAACGATAAAGATCCCGATTGAAAAAACACGTATTGGTACTGAAAAAGAATAGAAACAAGTAATATAAAAAAAAATTAAGTCAATTCCCGCTTAAGTCAACAAAGAAAAGTTTTATTTTAGTGTCTTTTCATTAAATAATTACAATTAATATAAAAAATTGATCAAAAAATTACACCCTACCAAAAAAAATCAAGTACGTTGAATTTTCAATGCCAACTGACGCAACTCAAATGCGTGCATTTTCAACTCCAGTTGGGGTAACGCATATTAATTTTTTTTATTTTCTTTGTTCTGTATTATTTTAATTCGAATGTACTTCAAAATGAATCCAAAAAATCAGTTAATTAACAAGGTTTAATTTTAAATGCGTCAAACTTTAAGAAAATAAACAGAATCAGTTGGAATAATAGGCCGAAAACATAAGTCTAACCTTATTAATGTGGAGAAAAGACAAACCGAACTCGTTACTCCTTTGGTGATGGGGTTATGAAGAGTTTTGGAGAGAAAGTTAGTTTTTAATTAATAAATAAAAAATTAATGAATTAATATTTGAAAAAACTGTATTAACATTAAGTGTCATTTACTACAAGTTTAAAAATCTTACTTGAACTTACTTACTTTCTTTATGAAAAAAAAAGTATTTTTATTAAGGACTGAAAATTTGAACAAGACACATAAGCTAATAGTGGGAATTGAAAGAGCATTACATATAAGTTATGAAACATTAAAAATGCTTAAAATATATTAAATAATTGTTAATTTTTTAATTTAAGTGAGAAATAAAGACAAAATCTTTGTCAAAATGTTTCTAATAGAAGATTTAATAGACTGAAATTTTTATGAGTGCTTTGACTCTAAGAGACCTTCAATTTCTTGGCCATCTGAGCTTTTGCTCCCGCCATAGCTAACAGTTTTTGATCACGTGATTTATAGATCCTTCTTCGTTGCCACATTGACAAGTTGAATTATGGTCAAAGAAAGACTTTAATACTCAAGAAATACGCCATGGCCGTTTTTTAACATTGTAGTGGAGGGAATTTGATGTTAATACAATGTTTTCAAATAATTATTTTTTTATTAATTAACTAAAAATTAACTTTCTCTCCAAAATTCTTCATTTCCCCACCGCCAAATAAGTAACGAAATCAGTGTGTTTTATTCCACTCTAATAAGGTTAGGTTTAACATGTTTTTGACCGATTAGTACAAAACGATTCTGTTTATTTTCTTAAAGTTCGATGCATTTAAAATAGATCATTGTTAATTAATCGATTTTTCGGATACATTTTGAAGTACTTTTGAATTAAAATAATACAGAATCCCGAAAATTAAAAATTTCTAATCTTTATTTCGTTACCTCAACTGGCGTATTCGATCAGGTGTGATTTTTCGATAAATTATTTATATTAATTGTAATTAAAAAGTTATATTAATTTAATAA
Source organism: Argiope argentata (assembly GCA_026289955.1). Lineage (NCBI taxonomy): Eukaryota > Metazoa > Arthropoda > Arachnida > Araneae > Araneidae > Argiope > Argiope argentata. Next base: position 1,020,139 of record JAOUZG010021179.1, read on the forward strand.
AAAAACTAAAATGAAATTTTTCTTTACTGATCTAAGTAGGAATTGATTTAATTTTTTTCTTCATATTACTTGTTTAGTTTCATTTCTGAGGTGGATTTTGTACTCGTGGAAAGATATTTCTTACGTTTCTGAGCTTAAAGCTTCATTAGCTAGGGAATCTGCGGTTTCTAATCGAATATACCCCTGATGAGCTATAGGTAGGTTAGGTATCGTTTCCGTTATCTAAACATATTTTTAAGATAATGACTTCAACCAGAAATAACTTTTACGCAATTTACTTACTTAGTTCAATAAATATATAGCTGATATCTGAAAATTTTTATTTTTCAAAAAGAGAAAAAAAATGATTTAATTAAAAAAAATTTAACTACAAAAGCATTTTACTTACTTGTTTTGGTCGTAAAGGCGTATCTTCTCTTGCTAAAACCACTGCGCTTCGTAGGGTGCCGGCACAAAGTGATATTCGTGCATCCGTTTTCTGCGGCCACATGACCGCATATTTCTTGTCGACAATGCACCTCAGAGCGACGTCCCACCCCCTTCAATCCGACATCCGCCCCCAAAGAAAGGGATTAAGGGCTGAATGTGGGCTACGTCAATCACTTGCACTGACCACTCAACACACAATTTGTGGTATTAGGAAAATTCGGTGGAAACACGAAATTCGAGATGACGAGTGAAATGACTTTCCCTTTTTTTTCCGCTGCCCATGAAAACGTTGCGAAAAAAAATTAATGTCATTTCGTGTTTAAAAAATAAATTAAGATATTCGTTACGTTGAAAAATAGGATTTAGTCATGAAAAATGTTATTTTACAGCAGAATTATACTAACATACTTATTAATGTCTGCATTGATATCGGTTTGAATAATTTAATTTTTTTAGAATAATGAAAGATAACATTTAAAAAAATGTCTTAAATTTTTAGCATAAACTATCAGATGATGAAAATAAAATAATAATAAAAGATTAAAATGAAATTTGCTATGAATATTTCAGTCTATCATGCCAGAACATCATTTCTTGAACGGCCAAGCACCGCGTGCTCGTGCGAGTTAAATTATATTTTTAATCATTTTCATTGTTCCATCGAATGAGTCCCTTTAATATTGCAAACGATCCTAAAAACTTTCTCTCGCATTTATTGCTTACAAAAATATACCACATTTCCTATTTATTTCATTTCATATAATCACGTGCTCAAAAATGACATTTTGTAAGGTTTCATTTGCTGTAGTAATGAGGTCAATTCATGAGACGTAAAAGTCACATGACATGAACTTCTCCGCATCTCATTCAAGTCTTTATCCGCAACATTTTCCTCCATGATTCTTCCCTAAAAGCACTCAGCTAAATACGAAGTGGATTTTTTGTTTACATTCGTAGTTATAATTTCGAGTCAGTTTCTTTAGTCTTATTAATATTAAAAAAGGAAATACTGATGTACTACTGGATGCTTTAATACGAAACACAAGAATTATTGTCAGCATAAAATGTTTTTTTTAAAGTTTTCTGTCAACAATTTTAACCTGGGTAGTTAGCTTTGGAATAGAAAGTTTTAGGTGCTGGTAACAGTCAATAAGAAGTAAGTCTTCGAAGTCTCTAAAATGCGACAATTAGTTTGAAGAATTCATTCAATATTTCCATTTCCATTTACGGAATATACAAAATGAAAACCTAAAACTGTTCTTGTAATTTTTTAGAAAATCTCATCAAAAAAAAAGAAAGAAAGAAATCGCTAAGCGATTTGCCGAGAAAGAAAAAAAGGAAGGCAATCAAACAAAATCAAGAATGCATTTCTAATTTTCTTTATTGACATTTGATGATATTTTCTGATAATTTTGAATATGCGTAGAAGGTTTTAAAATGTTTACATGATTATCACATTACATTTTTTCTTTCAAAATCTTATCTAAATTTAATTGAAGTAAATAAAAAAAATTATGTTGTAAAAAGTTCTTAAAATTAACACCCGCTATAATACTAACTTGGGTGGAAGGGAATATATGTCTTAAAGATTTATTCAGTAAATGAATCTTTTACTAAATACTAAAAATCCAATTTTCATATTGACTGTTACCAGCATTTATAATTGATGTATTGTATTAAAAGTG
>JAOUZG010021179.1:1022652-1062217 GCA_026289955.1 Argiope argentata
TTCAAAACTATATATATATATATATATATATATATATAAAGTTTTGAAACTACATGTTATTTAGTTAAATACAAAGGAATTAATAACTTAGCAAAATTATATTATTTCATCAGAATACACTCTGTTTCTACCCAGACTATTAATTTTTCTAAAACAATCGTCAAGGTCAGCAACTTGCAAAGTGAGCTAGAACTTCAGGAATCTGTGAGAAGGAAAGATTCATTCCAGACAATATTATTGATGATATTAAAATGATGGCATTTATAGGTTTCATTAAAGAAAGGATTTTCTCTAAAGATGCTCTTTTTTGAATTCTGAAGCAGAACTTCAAAAATTAAATTTGTCGAAGCACCATGTTGATTTATATGTTCTGTTCCTTTTTAAATTAAGGATTAGAATTTCAAATGATTATTATCTATTTTGTGTCAGATTCTGCCGTTTCAAGCCTTTTTAATTTTGCAACAAAGATTTTGTACGAAAAGTTTAGATTGTTACATATATTTTCCTCCAAATTCTTTAATCATTGAAACATGACAAAACATTTTAATTCTGAAATATAGACTAAAGAGTCATTATTGACTGCATTGAACTTAGCAAATAATTATCATATGTATTTTGTCTATATTTTTTGTAATGTGTAAATAAAAATTACTAAGGTATAATTTTATTTCTTTGTGTCTTAATGATTTCTATAAATTGAAATAAAATAACCAATTCTTAGGTTTCATAGATTTTTTTAAAAAAATGATATTTATACTTTTTATATTTCATAATTTGAAATTGTAAACAAAATTTATTCAATATATAAAATTTTTAGTTTCATGTTTTTTCTTCTGCGCAAACTGAAAACTCAATATTAATAAAAATCATTACTTAAGAAAAAATATAATAATTTTATTGGTAATCTTCAAAATCTTAACTTATTTAAGAGTAATAATTATTTTTAAAAAAACTTTATTCATAAAATTCAACATACAGAGAAGGATATAATCTTTATCTCCGTGATTCATCATTTAATGACATTTAAATAATAATAAGAAGATGAAAATATATAATTTTTCAAAACACTACCATAGTCATTTGTCAAAATATATCTTTTGGACAAAAAAAATAAGTAAAGGATAAAAATAAGTAAAGTAAAGAATAAAAGGGCAGCAAACTGATTCAAAAGGGATATAAAATAATAAGGCAAAGCAATAATTGCATTAAAAATACTATTTGAAATTTATTATAAGAAATAAAATTACATTGTTACAAAAATTTGGTGAAAATAATTCAAAATATTAAATTTAAAAAATATATATCAGAAGTTTTTAATAATTATTCGGCTAACGCATTATTCAACTGCAATACTTTTTATGAACGTTAACGCCTGACATTCCGAGTTGCGCAAAACGGTTGAGAATTGAACAGAATCGGTTTATTGAGCCCTTGACATGTGACCCATAAACTCATCCTATTAACTTTTTTTAAAAAAAAAATCACAGCGTTTGTAAATGCAATGGCATCGCGTTATTTAAAGTTGATTTTTTGAGATGCTCGTGCAGATAATAAAATTTTTATTTTTCGTCTACGGATTTTTGTTAGCACCAAAAACCTCATCCCAAAAACAACATCGTGATTTGACATGATAATAATAATATGGGTACCACAGAGATGAATATGATTTTTCTCTGTGATGGGTACCTTATTTTTTCCTAACTGATTACAGCTATCAGGTGATATATTAGAATTTATGGTTGCTAAGAAATTTAATTAAACATTTTGTGCTATTTATTAATAATGTCCCCAGAAAAAATATTCTTAAACTTCAAATTTTGACTTATAAATAACTCTAATCATTTTAGAAACCATATACCTTTGTGTTGGATGGTTGATGTTAGCCAATCACGCTAGAAAGGATGAATGAAATTTAGCACAGAGATAGATTATAGTCTGCAGAAGAACATAGACTAATATTTATTACAGTTAATTGAGTGGTTGATTTTTTATTAATTAAAACCTTTCCCTCCAAAAGAGTAAGGTTTAACATGTTTTCGACCGTTTATTTCAAATGATTCGGTTAGTTTTCTTAGTAATTGGTGTAGTTAAAATTAAACATGTTAATTAATCGATCTTTCGGATTCATTCTTAAATACTTTTGATGTAAATTTATTTTTATATTTGATTTCTTTTGAATTAAAATAAAATTTCGTTTCTGCTAGCCGAGTGGAAGCGAAAAATGTCAAAGAAATTTGATGGAATTTTGCATCATTTGGCGATTTTTCGCTTGAAAATAGCTGTAAGTAATTTGGCGGAATTCTGCATTATTTGGCGCTTTTTGGCTTGCACTCGGTTAATGGAAGAGTACCAAAATAAAACATAATAAATTAAACTAAAAATTTCTAATCCGTATTACCCGAACTGGCGTAGAAATTTAAATTTCACGCATTTGCTTTGCCCAGTTGACTTAGAAACAGCATGCGCAGTCTGTTTTTGATTTTTTTTGGCCAGGCTAATCAGCGAAATGATTTTGAATAATTGATTTGCTATTTTGTTTTATTTCAGGTATACACTGTAAATTAATTGTTTTTAGGTTAGTTGTGTATATCAAGCTTTGATATACAGCCATTTGCTGATTTGCGAGGTTGGTAATTTTCCGGTGGCTCATTGTTTGAATTTACATTGCCGTCATTTTTTTATGTTATTGTATTTCGATCGTTCCTGTTCATTTCCCTTTATGTTTTCCAGCTTTATGTAGTCTTTTCGCCTACTTTCATTATTCGATTAAATTTTTTTTACATGAACTCCATTTTTCTGCTTTATTGGGTTTTTTTTTCTATATTTCCGTTAATTTGCTGCTACGTTCACCGAAACTTGACGATTGGAAATGTTAATACTGCTCGCGCTACATTCGGCCATTTCTCAAAAATTTGGCGGCAAACCATTTTTTTTTTGGAGGAGATTATTTTTAACAGCACCAAAGTTATACAGTTTGACGGCATTTTATATTGTGATCAGACCGCCAGTTCTCATACATACAAGTCAAAATTTCCACGAATACGCAGGTAAAAGCTGGTAAATATATATAGAAACAGCATAAACTATTAGCAGGAATTGAATAAGGAATTTGAATATGTGATTCTATTAATAATAAATATACTACAGTAGACAACTTTTTTTTACTAGCTGTGGGGTTGGAAATACCCCATTATCTACTACTTAAAAGTAAATTGAATTCGTGTTCAATAACTGTAAAGCTACCCATGTGCAACGTGGGAATCCATTCTGTCACTGGTCACACAATGAACGGTCCTATTTTGACCTTTTCATTCGCCACTTTACGACCGTGAGTGTCCCCGGCGACACGAGGATCGGAACTTCTCTGAGAATCAACAGGTAGGATGAATGATGTCCGCGCCTGTTTTTGTGCAGGGTGACAATTGTCTTTTAATCTGTCATTTCCCGACAGGCTATTGTGAATGTCAGCAGTAAACACAGTTAGAGAAGGAAGAAATTTTTATACTTTTTGACAAGCTGCATAAAAAAAATATTTCACCTTCGGGAAATATCCATGAGCGTCTATACACTGAAACGGTAATAAAAATTGACTCATACCAGTTTTTATCTAGTAAGTTATCATTGTAATGGCCCTGATGGTTGTTATTAGGCTTCTTTTCTGTTCAAACTGTGCTCTCAAAAACCATCACATTATCATGATAGTCAAATAGAATAACAAGTAATAATAAAAAAAAACATTTAGTCAACTCCTACTTAGGCCAACAAAGCAAAATTTAATTTAATTTACTTTTTATTAAATAATTTCAATTAATATAAAAAATTGATCAAAGAATTACACCTAGCCAAAACAAAATCAAGTTTGTATCCGCTGAAAAAAAAAACAGAGCACTCACAATTGGTGTTAAATTTTTAACTTCGATTGAGACAATGCAACTGCATGAATTTTCTACACCCATTAGGGTAACGCAATACAGATAGGAAATTTTTAATTTTCTTTAATCTGTATAATTTTAATTCGAAAATATTTCAAAATTATTAGGAAAAATTGACCCATTAACAATGTTTAATTTTAAATGCAGCAAACACTAAGAAAATAAACAGAATCGTTTGAAATAATCGGCCGAAATTATGTTAAGTCTAACCTCAATAACATGAGGGGGAAACAAAATGAATTCGTTTCTATTTTGGCGGTGAGGAAAGAAAGATTTTTGGAGAGAAAGTTAATTTTTAACTAATTAAAAAAAATAATGAATTAATATTTGAAAAAACTGCATTATCATCAAGTGTCTTCCACTACAACTTTGAAATATATATATATATATATATATATATATATATATATAAGAAATGTGTCGACATGAATAAGGAAGTCCAAATCTTAACGAAAAAAAATCCCAAAGCTAAATTAAGGGATGGAAATTACTTTGATAACATTTCGGACCTAATAAATGCATTTGTTTGTTTACTTCTTGCCTATTTGAGATTTAATTAGAAGATAATTTTAAAATTTTTTAAATTAATGTAATATAAAGTGGGAGCATAATTAATTAGAATGAAATATGTCTAAATCAAATATCTCATACAGAGTAAAGACCGCACATGTAGAATAGATCAGCTTATTCTTCGTAAAGGATTATCTAGTATATCCTAGTATTATCTGGATACAACTACAGCTATTACATTTCCATATAAAATTATTTTTGTTGTTTTATAAGAAGTAAATTTTTTTAAATCCCCTTGTTCTTTATATTTAATTTAAGCTTTATTTATTTTTTAATTAAAGTATCAATTTGAATAAACAGACACAATTTGACCAACCAGTTCGTCATCAGAGATGTATTTTGCTTATTATTCGAACGATTAGTTGATAAATGAATTCTTTTATTAATTTACGAATGAGTGAACGTAAATAAATTCTTTTTAAAACAATAAGTTCTAAAGTGAATTTTCACAAAATCTTCTATCATCGTAAGTGGAAATCATCTATGTAATTTTTGTAAAAAATAAACATTTTAAGATTATTGCTTATATTTTGCAGATTGCGGTTTAAAAGCAATATTTTTTTGCATCACCATTTTCCTTCCGTCAAAAAGTATTGAATTATAATGTATTATACTTCAACTAATAAAACTCTTTATTTTAAGGCCAGAACATGATGTTATTTTGGGAAATGAGGATTGTGCCGTCAACAAAAATCCGTAGGCAAAAATGTTTTAAAAAAATACGTCGGCGAAAAGTTGAAATTTTATTATTTATACGAACCTCTAAAAAAAATCATCTTTTAATAACGTGTTTCTATTGCATTTACAAAAACTCTGATAAAAAGAAATAAGTTAATAACTACAGCAAATAAAATCAGAAAAGTGTCATTTTGAGCGAGTGATTATGTGAAATGAAATAAATAGGAAACGTGATATTTTTTTAAACAAGTGACTCATTCAATGAAACAATGAAAATGAATAAAAATATAATTTAACTTGCACGAGCACGTGGCGCTTGGCCGTTCAAGAAATGATGTTCTGACATGATACAATTGAAATATGCATAGCAGATTGAATCTTTTATTATATTAGCCCCTTTTAAAATCTTTTATTATATTTTATTATATTAGCATCATTTTAATCTTTTATTATGTTTTTCTACCGTCTTTTTTTCATTTAAGACACCTTTCTTTAAAAATATAATATTTACTAACCTCTAAGTCAATTTAAAATCTTGCTCTAAAGTTCTGATTTTAAATATTGTTGATATTCCATGCTGTGTTCTTTCTTCTATTAATATCTAAATTTAAATGAACGTATTACCCATAACTAGTAGAATAACTTACAAATAATTCTGTTAGTTACAGGTAGTAAAATTATAACTTGTCCTGTTTCATTTGACCTTAATTTTTTTATAGATTTAATATTTATTTTCAGAAAGATGTGATTCATAATTCAAATTAAACTTATTGTAAGAGTGTATTTGTGTATTGCATTTTGAATTATATTTTTGTTCTTTCCCGATCAAAACAGTTAAAAAAAACTATTTTCAATTTTAAGCTAACAAAAACAATAGCATATTATTCAATAAAAGAATAAATATGCGCTTTTTAACTTTTAAATATGGTAGTAAAAGTATACTATCTGCTTTTTAACTATTTTAAGAACTGTCATTTTACAGTGCATTATAAAATATTTTTAACTTTTTGCGTTGTAATATTTATAATTTTGTTTCTTTCATTCATTTTATCAAAAAAATCTATAAAAATACATTCAGTAATATTGTTTTAGATTCATTAAATGCTTGTCAATTGTATTTATATAATATTTCAAACTCTAAATTCAATTCTAATTAATTTCCAAAAGTTTTATCTTAATTTAGACCATATCAAATTTATTATTAAATAATCTCTTATTTCTTGAATCCATTCCACTTTTAAAAATTAAGATTAATTTAAAAAATTACTAGGACTCATATCTTTTACAATTCTGTCGAGTAATTGCTATTTATTGAGTAATTACTGCTCATATATTTTACTAAGTAAATTACTTCCCTCTCCAGGATAATAGGAGCACGTATCATTCTGGAGAGGAAAGGGGCGAAAAGAAAAAGAAAACCCTTTACCAAATAGAAGACAAAATTTTCTTTACGAGCAAAGTCTAATATCTGTATTTAACCTCTATTAAAAGATGTTTGAATTAAATATATTTTAATTAGCTATTTTTTATAATTTATTAAGAAATCTTGTGTTAATTAAACACAATCAGATTTTTATATAGTTCTGTCTTTTTTTGCAATAAACTGTTAAAAAGGAATATAGTTCAAATCTTTGAATACTGGGAGACAGACAAAATTTTTGGATTATTCCATATTATATAAGTCATGAAAATGTCCAAAAATGACAATTAAAACGTATACCTTACTGCCTTGAATTTCTATTTCAAACTGAACTCTTAGTTCTGGTCTTATATTTTTTGTAGATTTTATGTTTTATCTATTAAAAGGGAATATCAAATATAATGAAAATATAAATTATATAAAAATCATCATACATAAATAAAATGTCAAGCGTAGGTAAATAAATATTAAGTCTCTCACTAAAGATCAAGCAAAGTAGCCATGGACTTAAAATTTTTGCCGATCTGGGATGGCGCCCTCCGATTTCCGGGGCCCCTAATCACATTCCTTGTGTCCTTGTGTGAAGCACAGTGATTAAGTATACAATTTTCAAATTGAGTGTATTTTTGTGAAGTACACACAGCATAAAAGAAATCTTTTTTTATGTTACTCCTACGATTCAAAGAAAATAAGTATTTTCCAAGTCAAAAGATTTTATTTAATAACAACAAAGAATCATTCATAAATAAAGTGTTATGAAGCATAAAGATAACATCCTATGATTCCAGAAATAAAATAACAGTAATATAAACTCAAATATTTGTATTTTACGTGATAAATTTTTAAACAAGATTTTATATTTAACAATAATTGTCATAACAACTCAAGGAATAAGGAGAAAAGCATATGGGACGTTTGAAAGCATGCCGTTTCTCTAGATCCAAATATTACTGAAAATCAATTATCATATGGGTTAAAGAATTATAAAAGAAAAATTCAAGTATTTGAACCCCACATTTTGCTAGAAAAAAAAATAATGAAATGTAGTTTTTACTGCTTCCAAAATTTCATATTTGAATTAGATGATACAATATTAAAAATAAACAACTTTAAAATAAAAAAAATGCCAGGATTTTACTTTTCAAGTAAAATTAAAATTGAAAGTTTAAAGATTAAATCTTTAATAACATTATATGTAGTTTACATGACATAACTAGAAGTAATATTTTAGAAATAGTAATATCTGTTACAATTAAACTTCTCCCTTTAAAAACCGAGTTCATTTGATCAATGTATGATGCAGTTACTGAAATGGATATCAAATTAAGTAATAATTAAATGATTAACTATTTTTAATTTATATATTAATTATTTTATTTTTTCATTTATAATCTGGATTTTAAAAGCTTGCGTTTGTCAAACTGCATTATTATTGAGCATTCATTTTTAAAAACCAAATAAATAAGGAAAATAAAATAAAAAAATGTAATATAAAATTATGCCATTTTGTAAAAATTCTCGTGCATTGCTTTTATAATTAAATATTGTATTATCGTAACTATCATCTGTTTGCGTTTTAATCAATAATATCATCGTTTGTTTTGCATGAATTGAAAAACTACAACTTTTCAAGAGTTTTATTCCTTATTGATAAGTTGGATTCAGAAAAAAATCAAACGATTTTCCAAAAGTAAGTTTATTTTATTTTATTTTATCAACCAAACGATTCGAAATACATGCAAAGGACAGTTAATTAATTAGCAACAAAAAACCTTTTATAGCTTAAAATGTTCGTCAGTATAGGAATACAGATGATTCAATCTTTGATAAACAAAATATACGGTAAACTCATCAGATTTTTGCAGCTGTCAGTAGTTTTTTTTTAATTCTTTATTGAGATGTCTGTTTCAGAAATCAAACGATTTTTCAAAAGTATGCTTTTTTTATTTTATTTTATCAACCAAACAATTCGAAATACATGCAAAGGACAATTAATTAATTATCAACAAAAAAACCTTTCATATTTTAAAATGTTCGTTAGCATAGGAATACAGATGACTCAACATTTGATAAACAAAATATACGGTAAACCCATCAGATTTGTGCAGCTGTCAGTAGTTTTTTTGCATGATGTATAAAAATCTGATGATTCATTGGAAAAACAAGCGTGTTCTTGTTTCGTAACATCCGAGGGGCACACTTGCACGTCGTCAGAAGGAAGTCAAATGCAACAGGTGTTCCCTCATTTTCCACAACAAGATTTCTTTGGCTTCGCCTCGCACAGTTGCATGGTGGAGGCCGACAGCTGAAGGTCTTTTCGTGCTATCATGGATCTGCGAAGAATGGGAAGTGAGACAAAAACAAAGGCGAAAAGTGTTTCAGTGTTCTGAAACTATCAGTCAAACTGAGATGTGCTTGAAAAACAAGTATGTTAGTCTAATTAAAAGCCTATTTGGATAAAAGGGAATTTTTAAGAAAATAGAATATCAGATCTCCAGCAACATATTTATATGTATTCAGTACTTATTTTGAAAAGTGGATTGTCAATTATTATAAGAAATTTCCACTACTCAGGTTCACATGTTGGTATGGATTGTAAGTTTGAAGAATAGGACATCGGTTCTGTAGCTGATTTAAGCCCTTTGCCACTACATGAAATATATGTTATGAAACTCTTCTTCAGAACAATGATGAAAATTCGATTTACATAATAAATGTTCTAATCATTCATCTTAGATTTCTTTTATTAATATTAGTAAAAATTACATCATTTTATTTATTTATTACCATATTTATTTATCATCATTATAATTGCTCTTCACATAAGCTTATACATATAATATTGTTTAAGCAAAGCTCATTATTTATTACAAAGCTAATTATCTATCATTAATAGCTTAGTATTTACAATCACTAAGATAATTAGCCCTCGTTAATAGCTCAGTATTTATAAGTACTAAATAACAATTAAATGAATGTAAAATAAATACACACAGAATTATTACAATTGATAATGTGTTGAAATTATTCCATATTTTAAAATACATAGAATTTCTATTTTTTACATGACAATAATCAGCTATATTATAATCGACCTACTTATGCTTTTTTTTTCACCTGTAGGTCACAAAAAAGCTACTTTGTCGTTTCAATTCACGTGCCATTCATATCATTTTATATTATTTAAAATTACCTTAAACTAAATCAACAAATTTCAGGAATCGGTGTATATTACATAACTTATAATATAATCTAAAATAAATTTAAATACTTTTCCGTTAGCAATAGAAAAATCGTCAAATAATGTAGATTTTTGCCAAATTTCTTTAGCGATTTTTCGCTTGTACCCGACTTAAAGTACCGAAATTTACTACTTTTGAAAAATGTATCTTAATTATACTTTTTTATACAAGTTCTTTCCAATTTAAACGTCAAGAATTTATTCTAATCAATGGAAACAAAATTCTGCTTTCATTTTTGAGATAAACATTTAAAATATTGCAATTTTATTTTTTTGCAATATATTTATCATAAGTAATTTAAAGCAAAAATGTTTGCTCAATTTCTTTTAAAATGATGTAAAAAAATTATTTAAAAAATTTTAAAGTAAGAAAAAGGAATTTACCTCACAAGTTTAGCCAAAGCGTGCAAAACATTAGATCCTTCTTTCGCACTCGCCTCCATAAAAGTTGTGTCGCAATCCTACAAAAAATGATTTTGAACTTATTACCCAATTTCTTAAAATATTTTATCTAGAAAAATGATACAGAAGAAAAGACTTTATAAATTGGTAAAGTTTTAAAATTTAAATACAAAACATTATTTTACTTAAAATGTTAGTCGTCCTCCAAAAGGGTGTTTTTTGAATCTACTGGGTTGTAGAAAACAACTGATTCATTGTACATTCAAAATCATAAAGATGTTGAAAATAATTATTGAATAAAGCTCTTCAAAGTCGTTAGTTTGAACAAGAACAAACGTGTTCCAAGCAGTCTCCGAGAACAAAATAGCTAAATAGACCGGGCGAAGCTAAGCGCGATAATAGTCGCTTATTCCCAGTAAAATTCTATTAATAATATAGTAAAGAGAAAAGTAATATTAGTCGATAAGCCATCGTGAGATCCAGAGAGAACACGTAAGAGATAAGCATTAAAAGAGATTTCGCTCAACTACTCGCGTGAACTCAACTCAAATATTCAAGTCTCTATTTGTATACTACTCTACCTCTCATCTCTGCTTTTTAGATGAAAAGGTACTGAATAATCTATGACAAACACTGAACTCGAATTCTAATGGAACCGTCGCCAAGATTCGCGACTATTCTAGAACTTTCAAGTCAGCATAGTTGGAGGTCATTTACACGGTATCCATTCAGCATCCGATAGAGTTATCAATAAAACTATTTTCCTCACCATAAAACTAACCGAGTAAGAAAGTAATGTTTTGAAAAGTAATAATACCATAAACGTTAAATCAATACAAAATTTCATATATTTTCTAGGGACAGAAAAAATATCAAACAAAAATATTTCCCTGTTATACATTAATTTCCATTAGTTTATAGAATGATGGAAATTAATGTAATTAATAAAATTCAAGGAATTAATGAGTAATATATTCTACGCTTCTTTGAGATCTATGAAGATAATGAGCAATTCTAAGTTCCACACTTGAATATTTATTCGAATTGTGCGATTCATCATCATATATATAAGCAGAAGCTAATAAAACATCATTACAAAGAATATTATAAAAAATCAACAAAAAATGTCATAAAAAACAACAAACAACCTTTCATAAACAAAATATTATCACAACATTTTTTTATCTGCTGGTTAAACAACTATTATAACAAAATATCACTCTATTTATTTATTTCCAATATTACCAGTTAATATGCATTTACATGGTAAAAGTCATCGAAAATTATTTTTAAACTATGGGAAAAAAGAGCAAAAAAGTGCATGTGATGCAAGTTTGATTCTTACAACCTGAACAAACATTTATATTTTTCTCACTACGCTATCAGTATGTTAATACTGCACAAAGAAATCTAAATTATATTCAAAACTTAGAATAGGGATATGCTATAACGCTAATTATTTTACAATGTTATACTTTCATAAAGCTATAATCACTATTGTAATAAAATGAAAGTATCTAGAATATATAACAGATAATATTTTTCGAAAATAAAATTCAGGGGAATCTAGTAGCTTCACTAGCACATTGATCGAAGGACTCTGAGGATAACAGAAACAGCACAAGGAAAAATGAAAAAATCTCCTCTTAGTAGATTTACTACTAAAGACTGATATTTTTTTACGAAGAAATTTAAAGGAATAATATACTTACACAATTTAGCTAAATATTCATTTGTATTGGAAACGATTCAGAAATTTTTATTTAAAAAATTGTAGAACTTTTCAATGATACAACGCCATATAGTATATTTTCTGAAATGTTGAATTCGAACTTATCAATGAACTATCCTCGATAATATTAGTGACCATATTATTTCTGCTTATACGAAAAATCAAATGGCAAATTTTTGAGCAATCACAGAGGTATTGAATTATGACAGAAAATCCATCCAGAACAACAAATCTCAAAAAAATTCTTTAGATTGTCAATATAATATTAAAAGCAAAAATTATGAAATAAAGACAGACGAATTCAAAAAATCTGGAGCAGAAGTTTTTATTTTTATTATTAGTAGTTTATTTATTTTCTGTTCGGATAGAATTCCAGAACATATTATTTTAATTAAATTAAATTAATTCAGTAATAATTTCAAAACGATGAAATATGATTTATTCGTAGTTCACTTTGAAAAATAAAACTAGAAAGTTTTATTAGTAGAAATAATATTTTCAACAATAAAACATAGTTTAACTCATTCTTTACTAGATGCTTATTTGTCGATTATTTTGTAGTAGATTTATGACTGAGCAAGCGAAAAAAATTAAAAACAATTCTGTTTTAAGGTTACCATGAGTTTTATTCTGTTCGTTTGTTTGGGTTATCATATTGGCGACAAACTCGAGACATTCTAAGCCACAAAAAAATACATGAAATTATTTAAGTTTCTCTTTTGCAGAATCGATATTATCAAGCAGTATTTTTTAAATCCAAATATTTAGACAATGATTTTATCATGCGAATTCATATCATTCAAAGATTGAGTTCAAAATAAATCAAATACGAAATGCAATCGATTACATTTAAATCTTTATTCAAAGAGAAACTATTTGAGATAAGGAAATTTGATACCTCTGAATTAGTCGCCATTTTGGTAATTCAAACACTCAACTTGAATAATTAATTAACTAAATAACTTTCTGTTTCTTTTTTATATATTTGATTGAGTTTTAGTGCAAAAGCTTTTTTATTGAGATAAGAAATTTTTCAATTTAATTATTGATTTATTTCTCATAACACCAGATTTTCATGGTTGAGTTGTATACCTATCTACTTCGACGATTTTTCTAAACTTGAATATTTAAATTCTAAAAATAAAAAGCATGCTTTCAATGGATAAAATTTCTTTAAGTAATTCACTCTGAAAAATGAAATAGGTGATATCTTTAGTGAGAATTTCGATTTATTTGTTTGATTCTTTAACTCGGATGCAAACAAATGATTTTATTTGTTTCGTATATCAAAAAAAAAATCGTTTGCTGGAATATTTCCATGTTGTTTATCCTGAAATTTCTCTTTCAGTTTTCATTCACTTGGCAGAATGTTCGTTCTTCTTCGAAGAATGGATGAAAGGTGAATGGAACTTTTTTAATGATTTTTAGGAGTTCAAAGAATGTTTCTAGTCGTAAATAATATTTTTTAAGTTGCTCTAGTTTGGTAGCAAGAATCAAAGAAGCAATTAAAAAAATCATCTCGCATCCAAAGTATCGCAACATGATAATATTTTAGGCTTAATTTGTCAATTTTGACTTTGTCTGACTTGATTAAGTGGTGTTGTATTTTATGTTCAATAAGTTTTAAATTAAGCAGTTTACAGAAAAATAACTTATAAATGTTATTGAGCCAAAAAAAATCAGTATTTTGATTTATTATATTAAAGAAATTACTTGTAATAAAATGGAAAAGTTAATATTTATTTTCGGTTAGCCTATAGGAACTATTTAAATATTCGTTTTGATTTCTCGTAATTCTAATTATTTTGTTAAACTCAATTTCATAAATAAATCCATTTTGTAATAATTTTTTATAGTAATTATCTTGCAATTGAATCCTTTGTTCTACATGTTTACTACAATTATATGTGAAGTTTTTCAATAAAATAGGAAGCAGTTTCAATGCTCTGTTTTCTAGAATCAAAAAAAGACGAAGCGGTTTTTTTTCTTCTTACCTTGGCGAGTTTCTCTCCTTGTTCAGTGGTTACACACATCGTTCCAGTTTTCATTTCCATTTCTCGCAAATCGATCTTATTGGCGACAATCATTAGAGGAATTCGCTGATTAGAAGATTTCTAAGCATAAAAATAAACAAAAATAATCAATTAATTGTTTATGCAAATAGAAAAAGAATACTTTAAAAAAGTAATCAAAAATTGTTTTAAAAAATTCTTTCAATTGAATTTTTTATTTCTGCTGAAGGTTTTTTTATTACCTTTTTACTAAACTATTTAATTTTATTTCGGATTTCTATTCAATTGAGAATTTTTAAAATAAAGTATTTAATGATTCCGTATTCTAAGTTCTTAAACATTTTAATTATTATAATTTACAATTAATGAACTTAGTATTCTATTTAATATTTTTTTCTTTTCATTTTCAATTGGAAATTCGAAAATGTTTGTTTTCTTATTCTACAACCATGAATTATTATAACAAGATATGCATAAAAGTTTTAACTGGGGAGCTCTTAGTGTTGGAAAATATTGATTAAGTAGAAAATACAACTTGAGAAAATTATTTTTGTAAATATTTTTTGAGCTTTTGAAGTTCATGATATTTTTGTTCAAAATTTTCAATTTTTTGAACTGAAAGTTCAGATTATGACTAAATAACTTATCTTAAAATCTGCGGTTTACTGTACCTTCAAAGAGTTGTCACATATGCATATCAGATTTCATAAAATTCTATTGCATTGCTTTTGACATATCATGCCTTTTGTAAATCCTTCAGAGTGAATTATTCATTCTAAAGAATATGTATTTCAAAAATGCACTTACACATTCATCATCTAATTGTACAAGAAATAAAATGTATTTTTTTATATAATATTTTGAATTAACAAAATTTGTAGATAGAAACTTTGGTAGATAGAGAATTAATATCAATATTTCAAATATTATTTTGGAAAAACATGCAGTAAAAATAAAATAAATCTAATGACGTCCGGTTTAAAATAAACTACTTCCTGAGCCATTTTTTAGCACTTTTGTTATTAATACTACTGTATCTATAGTACCATATTTTGTAGATTGCTTTTTCAAATCTACAGAGTTTGAGCTTTATTTTTAGATCGTAAGACATAATTCGAATTTTTTAAACGTTATCTTTAGAACATAATTGAACCTCTTAAAGCTAAGCCTAGATTTTACAATATTATACCAAAAAATAACCTAACCTAAAAAAATTAGTTAACTACTAAATAGTATATCAAGTGTCTTCAAAATATTCACTTTCTATCCATTTTGACTTTCAAGTCAAATTTGTAACATGTTATATTTATTAATAATATTTATTATAAGTGAATAGTTAAAAGTTCCCTGTAATACAGGAGTAATACATGCTGTCTCATGCAAAAATTCAAAATAAATTTAAAAAATTTCAGATCATTTTCATGTTTAATAATTACTTTCTTCGAAATACTTATTAAAATTTTTTACATAGTAACATTGTTCAACCTTTACCAGTGCCTATTAAATTTTGCATGCATAACAGTGGCAAAATATGATATTTTAAACAAAAATTCGAAAAAAATGGGAAATTTTTTTATAACAAGCCAGGCTGTGCATAGGGCGTATTAAAATGTTTTTGTAATATAGGAAAAATATATGAAACATCAAGTAAAAATTTAAAAAGAATTGGATAAATTTTTATAGTGCATATTAATGTATTCATATTATAAAGGAGAAGGGAAAGTATGATATCTAATGGAAGAATTCAAAGAGAAATAGAAAACAAATATTTTGTACCATTAAAAGTGCATATTAATATTTTCGTATAGTGCAGGAATAACGTATGTTAATTCAAGGAAAACTTTAAAAAAATCCTATGCAATAACTTTGTCAAAATTAATATATTCTTGTAAGTAAGAGATAATAAGAGCAATATAAAGTAAAAATTTCAAGAAAATTAGAAAAGAGTTTTAGATTTGTGCCTTCACTAAAAGTGCGTGCTAATATATTCATTTAAAAGAGAGCCAATATATGCAAACTCAAGTAAAAATTCAAAAAGAATTGATAAAGGATTTGAGATTGGTGCAATTATTACCGTGCCCGAAGACTGTTTTTCGGCCATCATGCTGTAGAAACAGGCGACCTGCAAAATCAAATGAAAAAAAAGCAGGTTCATCGCCCGGAATTGCATCAAAAGCAAAAGAAAAGACACTACACACAAGCCTAGACACGGAAACAACTTTGCGCTCTTTCATACAAAAATTTTTAAAAATCAATAATTTCAATCCAACTCGGATCAGATTTGATTAATAAATATTTCATAATAATAATATTTCAAAGAATTATTGGCTATGTCATTATTTTTATTCATTGAACGAAGGTCTAATAATTTTTTCAATGATCAAATAAAACTCATACATGTGCAATGTAAATTTTCATTTACCCATAAACTTCTTAGCAATCAATCAATTCAGTTAAATAAAAGCTATTCTAGGAATGTATCGATATTTTTCATTATTTTCTATGCAGTTTTTTGATTTGTTGGTGAACATTTGAAACTAATTTCATTCTAGCATGACAACGGAAATCATGAAAATTTCTATTAACTATGTTTTTATTAATGTGCTTTAAAGTTGCTAGTTACAAAAAATTCACTAAGTATCCTAACCATCAAAATCAGCACGCATTCTTGTTTTCTACGGTTTAGACTTCTCCCAAAAATTTATTTGGTACTTACTATACATCTGTATGTTTGAAGGTAATACAATTAGAAAAGGTAGTAAGCTTTAAGTGTGAAATTTAGTAGTTATTTTCAATATCAGAATTGTAAATTTCTATGAAGTTTTCAAGGAAATCCTTAAAATAGAAATCAGCCGGTTTTGTTTATATATATAAGAGCACAGCAACTCAAAAAATGCTATAAGCTATATATATGGAATATAGTTTATGGATCATGGTTATGGTGAAATATAGAATGTTTAATAGAGTCCTTTTAGCACAAAACAGCATGTGCTTGAAATTTATTATGTTATCTTAAAAACCAAATAGATAATTGAACTAAATTGTAATTAAAAATAAAAATACTAAGAAAAATATCTAGAATAAATGTTTGAGGTTCTTATTATCATATCAGAACATGATATTGTTTTGGTAATGAGGTTTTACGGCATCAACATAAACCCGTAGGTGAAAGAGAAAAATATCCGTAGGCGAAAAATTGAAATTTTATCATCTGCACGAGCATCTCAAAAAATCAATGTGATGCCATCCCATTTGGAAAAGCATTGATTAAAAAAAATAAGTTCATGACTCCAGCAAATAAAACAGAGAAAAATGTCATTTTGAGCACGTGATTATATGAAATGAAATAAACAGGAAAACAACGATCCAAAGCTTTTTTTGGATCGTTTGCAATACTGAAGTGACTCATTCAATGAAACAATTAAAATGAATAAAACTATAATTTAACTCGCACGAGCACGTGGTGCTTGGGCGTTAAAGAAATGATGTTCTGACGTGATAAATTAAAATATGCATAACAGTTTCATTTTAATCTTTATATTTTTATTCACTTTAATTGTTTCATTGAATTAGGCACTTTAGTGTTGCAAACGATCCCAGAAACTTTATCTCGGATTTATTGTTTTAAAAAAATATCACATTTCCTATCTATTTCATATGATATAATCACGTGCTCTAAATGACATTTTTCTAGGTTTTATTGGCTGTAGTCATTAACTTATGTTGAAATTAAATCCAAAATGCTAGTTTTTTTAAATTGATATAATAATTTCTCAATATATTCTTCAATTCTTGAACTGGAGAATAAGTAATCTATTTATTTAGAAATATTTTGTAATAGTTTTAGTGCTTCACAAAGTAAAAAAAAATGGAAATTTTGTGCTATCTAACTTAGATATTTTTTTAATGAATTGAAGCTTTTCTTTTAGTTCAGAAACTACATAATATATTCCTTAACCTATCTGCGAAATTTTAAATAAACCATTTTATAAACCTCTAAACAAGAAGATTTTTGCTTTATACCTCACTTACACACAAAAAAAAAATTCCTTTTTTTTTAGTTTTAAAAAAAGTGTCGCTACTTAACAATTAAACCTTAGTTTCAGAGATTTTTTTTTTGATTTTGTATAGTCAAATATTCAAAAATATAACTATTTTCAAATGTTTTGATATTATTTGCAAATTGTATTTTTTTAATCTAATTTCAAATGTTATCACATATCTGAATTAATAAATAATGTATAACCATTGATTTCAAATGAGTAAATGTTGGAAAATATTAATTTATTAATCTAAGTAATCTAAAACCATTAATTAATTAACTTATATGAAATGAATAATTTTTAATTATAAATATTTTTAATGATGTTTTTTTTTCCAATATTTGACTTTCATGCGAAAAAATTATTTGTTCTAGAGAGTAAATATCATATCAAAGAAAAACAATTTGCAAAAAATATTAATTAACCTAGACAGATTATTCTAAACCATAATATCTCAAAGAACATTGTATCTAGAGAGCGCCAATGCTGCTACAACTAGAACACAAATGAAACGAACTAAATAAGCAAAAAGATTTCATTAAAAATTTGAAATCAAGAGGAGAAAAAAATAATAGCAATACATTGAATCCAACCCGAAGACTTTTTCAAGGGTCACCCTCAGGCACGGATTTAAATCAGGGATTTTTTCTGTGAAAGATGTGACAATAAGTCAAAAAATCGATCTCTCGTGACCAAAAAATCCCAACAAAAGAGGTTTTTGAAATTAATTTGTATCACAAAAATAAAAGAACATTTTTAAAGTAAAAAGATACCAGAAAAAGTTTAAATCATACAAAACGAAACCAAAACTTACAAAACAAAACAAAAAAAGGCCGGATTCATTGTATTATTATCTTTATTTTCTCCTTTTCATTTCAAATTTTTAATGAAATCTTTTTGCTAATTTAGTTGTGCTAGAGAGCGTGGAATAAAACCATATTCTAGAATTTTTAATTATGCGAATAATATATTCATAATCTGTATTTGTTAATTTGGTGAGGAAACACTCACAGGTTCTTAAGCTATTTTCCGAAGCAACTAACTGATCAATATTCAAAGTATCGGGTGTCCAAAAAGTTCCCGTACTCCAAATTTAAAAAATCATTGTCCATGATTTTTTTCTAGTACATTAAATTTTTCCATACGAGTAATGAAACCATGGACATGCTTGAAGCTTTTTTCGGCGATCGACTTATCTCAAAAATCTTTGGCCACCTCGATCCCCTGATCTGACCATCCCGGACTTTTTTCTGTGGGGATATTTAAAGGACAAAGTTTATGAAGGTGATCCTCAAACAATAGATGATTTGAAAATCGCAATTACCCAAAGGATACAAGAAATCACTCCTAGCATGTTAAAATGCGTTTCCAAAAACATGCGCAAACGAGTTCAGCTTTATCTCCAAGAAAGGGATGGACATTTTGAACATTTATTATAAATGTAAGTTCAGTATTTTTTCCTTAGTTATGTTAAAAGTGTTTTTTATTATTGGCATAAAAATAATTCTTTTTAAACCTGTTGTTTTTGTAAAATAAATTCACAAATCATCAGAATGGGAACTTTTTGGACACCCTGTATTTGAAAGAGTAATTTTACAGAGTTCCCATTGAATCAGAATTATTTACATTCTTTTTCATTTTTCAATTATGACTTCTTGTTTTTTTTTAAAAAAAATTGAACAAATTTTTACATTCCTTTTTATATTGCCCATTCCAGGCATTGTTTGTGCAGAATAAAGTAACCATATTTCTAGTTCCGACTTGAAAAGAAACGCGCCAACTCACATCGATGTCCTCGACCCACTGCCTGACATTGAGGAAGCTCTGTTCGCAGGTGCAGTCATACAACAGCATCACACCATCTGCCTTGCGGAAATATGTCTTTGTAATACTGCGGAATCTAATGGAAGGAATAATGCAAATATTAGTATTAGAAGTGCTGCAAAGCTTTGATGACGAACGAATATTTCAACGATGCATAACGGTTTTTTTAATTTACGAAAATTTCCCCCCTTTCTAAAACAAAAAGCGATAGAAAATTTTATATGTAGGCAATTGTTGAATAATATAATGATTAGTAATAAAAAACTATTAAATTATATAAATCTTTTAGTATAGGGAATAAATTTTAATACTTTAGATCAGAGGTTCTCAAAAGGTGGGTCGCGACCCCCAGGGGAGTAACGGAATGAGTCCAGAGGGTCGTTAGACGTGGAAGAAAGTTTAAAGAAAATTAATTTATTGCTACATTTCATTAAAAATGTAATTTAAATTATTATTATTATTATTATTAAATTATAGTTTTCGTTAAAAAAATACGCATAAAGCTTTTACTACACATACAAGTTGGTTTTTGTGTTCCATTAGTTAATGGGATACATGAGCTTGTTTAGAATGAACCAATTTTTTAATGTCTGGAATGAACTTTGTAAAAAACAAAGCAATGTCATTTTCCAGGGTCAAACGATTTCTTGATTTTGTTTTTAAATTTATTATTATGGTGAATCCTTGTTCACGATTGTAATGTGTAGAAAATGGCATCAAAGGTTTTGATGCTGTTGTGGACAGTTTTAGGTATTCCTTTTTAATACGTATCCTAAATTTGTCGATATAAGCTATGTTAAAAGTTACTTTAGCTAACTGATCACTTGAAATCTCAATCAGTTGATCATGATGATGGACATTTAGCTCATCTTTTGTTACGGCTTCCTCACTGAACGTATTGACTGTCCACACAACCCCACTCATATCCTTAACTGGAATGTAGTCTGTAAACTGTTCAATCAAAGTTTCGAGATGAGATGATGTTAGTAAGAAGAAAGATGAAGTATCAAGGGATGTGGCGCCAATACCTGACACATATTCTGCGATTTCTTGAGTACCTGTAAAATTTTCAAAATCTGTCGAAACTTTAGACAGACTTAAAGAGCTTTGGGGGGGGTCGCCAAAATACTTAGTCTAAAAAGGGGATCGCAATGTCTAAAAGTTTGGGAACCCCTACTTTAGATCAATAGTGCTTTCGATTTTGTAAATCACTTTCATTTGCCTTTAATTCTTAATGTTTTTCATTCACTTCAAGAAATACTGGACAGGATTCTGAACGGTGATGTTATTTCTTTGATAATTCAACGATCCTTTTCTTCATTGAATTTTTAATCTAATGACAATATCCTAGAGTTGGGCATCTGGTCGACCAGTGGACCACCAAGATATTGTGGTTAATGCTTTCAAGCAAGATAACAACTCTCGAGCTGAAGTGCCACTTTTACTTGATGTTCCTGTTACTCGGCTATTAACCCTCAGATAGGGAGCTCGGGCATAGCGCTATCCGCATCTGCTGCAACATTATGGGTTACAGCCTTTACTAAGACCTAAGACGTGCATACAAAGTGAAACATATTTATGAAAAACCAATGGCTATTATAATTATTATGCTTGACTCTTGCTATTATTGTTATGTTTGTAGTGATGTTAGAACATATTCCGTATTTATTATTAAATTATAATAAATATTGTAGACCTTTTATTAGTTCAACATAGCTACACCACTGAACTTCCGAGGGGACATCCCGAAATGAGGATGCTATACTTCCGGAATTGGGGGTTGGATCTCCCCACCATGTATGGTACACTAATCGGGGTCGATTCCTCTCATCAATGACAAGACGCACTTCCTACTGGAAAGATTGTATCGTTGCCGGTGATGGCCATTAAGATTCAACCATAGTTTCCACCAGTGTTGCTGTTGAGGTGGTCCGATCGGTCAGCCCAAATGGTTTAAATCCGTGGGCTTTCAGGCGGGTCTGAGAGTCTAGTATGACTATACCTACGCCACTGGGTGGACCACATCACCTTCGAAAATTTAAAGGTAGCCTTGAAAAAGTCACCCACCCCCTGCAATAAGTCATGCCAGACTCTTCGACCCTCTACGAATGAACTCGGATTTAAACCATAAAGCTGAATGACCTGGCTATCTCAACAGCAACACAGGCGGGAACTGTGGTTAAGTCATAAAGACCGTCACCGGTTGCGGTACAACCCTTCACATAGGAAGTACGTCTCATCATGAATAGGAGGAGCCTACCCCCATCTATTAGTGTACCCTACAGAGTGGTGAGATTCAACCATTATGCCAAAATCATATCCTAATTTCGAGATGCTCCTCCTCGGGTATATTTGAGTATAACGTGATCTTCCATTTTCATAACCCTTTGTGTATATTGAGCATATTCAATATACACAATTGTTTGCCATATATTGTGCACAATTGTGTATATATTGTGAATACATTGTACATAACTGAGTATATATTGTGAATATATTGTACACAATTGTGTATATATTTTACAATATACCTAATGTTTTGCTATTGGGTATATTCAATAATAACAGTTTATATAAATAATCAGTAGCCAAACAGTAAGTATAAATATTAAATAGCAAAACACAATCTATAAATATTCAAAAACAAAATCTCAGATATAAATATTTAATAGCAAAACCAGAGATCGCATTAGAAAGATATTTTATGTAGAGATTTTTGATCTACGCACTAAAAAGAAATTGCTCACCTCTCTTGTCCTGCTGTATCCCACAGCTGTACGGCCACATTCTTGCCATCCACTCGGAGGGTTCGCATTAGGAAATCGAGACCTGCGATCATGTAACAAAGATTAATTGAATCGCTCAAGAAATCAACACGTGCGTTAAATCAAAGATTTGACTAATGCTTATTGATCAACAAGTACTTTGTAAAATTATATTAAACTGAATGTAAATTATTTCACTTAATTAAGGGTTCGTAAAAGATCTATTCTCGTGTTCGTAAAATTCTTTCTAATTCGCGAAAAGTAAGAAGTGAAAAAATAGTAATTAACCATCGAAATATAAATAAACTCTAATGTTTTATATTCATTTCTTATTACAATAATATCTTTTTTTAATATAAACACATGCAAGTAATTGTTTGAATTTCTTTTTTTCTTCAAGTAAAAAATAAATATAATTAGTTAATTGAATTTCTAAATTCATAGGTTTTCAAAAACTGGGTAAAAAACACTAATTTCTATTGAAACTATTGCAAGATATTAATAATTTACAATGTTAAGGTTCTCAAACAATCAACGATAATAAGTTGCAACGTTAGCCTGGTGGTAAGTTCAGCTTCGAAACCAGAGGGTTTTAGCCTCTCAACAAGATTCCACAGAAGAACCGTCGTGTAAGCGAATCTTCAGAGTCCTCCCTCTGGTGTGATGCGAAAGTTTAGAGAAGGGTTGCCATACCAAGTGTTTACCATGTCATCGGATCGAGGTTCAGATATTCTAAAATAGCTCTAGTATTGTTTAAACACACACACACACAGGCACACACACACACACACACACACACATGTTGTTACGAAAATTACAGCAAATTAACATTTTTCAATCCGCTAATTATGGGTAACTCCAAAGCTCTAGAGCGCATGTCAGAAAGAAAAGACCTTCTCTCAACCTAAGCCAACTATTGGAGCTCGCTCTTCGAACTAACTCTACTTGCTCCTCCCGTACCGCTCCTTATATAGCGTCCCTCTAAAATGAGCGAGGCAAACGCAGAAACAGCATGGATGATCTAGACAAGTGTGAAAATTTCTCCAACGCACCCTGGGGACAATTTTTTATTTCTTAGCTTGCACTGCACATTTTAGCGTGTAGGAAAAAGCATTAGCGACCTCTTTATATCGTCAACGCACCTACATCGCCAAGTTATTAAAATATGGCGAACTTCCGTTGGAAATAATTTTAGAACGGTCTTTTCTCGCTGACGCGAGATTCCACTACAACTATATACAATTAAACTATTTAAAAATATATACATCAAAATTTACATCTAATTTACACAAAATTCATAACAATAAATAATTTCAGAGTGCGAGTGATGTAGATACCTAGAGTGGAGCTCATGTGTCGAACGAAAACGCCTTTGCTGATCCGGAGGGCGAAGGAGGATTTGCCCACCCCTGCGTCTCCCACGAAAATGACCTTGAAGGTCTGCTCCGGCGGGCCCGTTGGTTCGTATAGTTGTTCCACTTCCACCGAGTTGTCTATGGACTGAGATGTGATGGGCAAGCTATCATCCTAAACGAAGGAAAAAAGTAAAACACTTTCTGTTTGGATTTTATAAAAAATAATTTCATAACAACGTTTTTTAACACATGTATCTTTTCATAATATAATCTGCTGTGTTATTGCTGTGGAATTGCCTTTCTAATCTTAATCATTCAATGATATATACATCACCCAGAAGCATTAATTAAACGCATATATCAGATACAATGAAGGGGTGTCGTAATTATGCATGTATAAGCAAATTTTCCTTTTTTAATGAGTTATTGAGATAAGAAATCGATGAAATCAAATATTTAATTGAATATTCAAATCATAATTTCCAACATTATCCTACGAATTCAAGGTTATTTTTGTCAATCTGACATTGTAAATGAGAATTAACTTTGATAATAAAATTTTTACCTATTATTTATATGATATTTTTGAAAGAAAGGACGAATGCATGCATTTATAATTGTGTAAAATATCTAATAGGATTATTAATAATATTTTGAATATTATTTTCCATTATAATGTATTATTCCATTCTTATATTTGTGAAACCGAGATTCAAATCCGTTTTAACAAAGAGTTTTTAAATAATTAATCTTTACGACACTGAGCGTTCTATATAAACAATATCAATGGAATCCTTCATACGAATCAATTCATTTTGCTTTCATGCATAAAATTCTTACAAAACGTTTTTTTTTTCGTGTTTCTCTGGAAATGTAATTTCATTGTATATTCAAAAATATTTGGACCCCAAGAATTATTTTTATTTTCTTTTTGTATTTATTTTTTTCTTCTTATAAAGTATCAAAAATATTACCTAAAATAATTCATTCATTGTTCACAAAATATTATCGATCTAAAAACAATTTATATAATTTTTTAATATTTAATAATTTATATACTATTTTAATAATACTCTTTTTATATCATTAAGGAAATTCCGTAAACTCAAACTAGTTCACTGTAAGACTCAATAACAAATATCATTTTTGTCTACATGCTAATAAAAGTCTAAACAAACAGTCGAGACGTGTACAGACAATATGCAGCAGCAGTTAGAACAAATAGGAATCCTCAAGTCGAAATCATCTGTAAACAACCTTAATAGTCTTAAAAGTACCCAGACAGAACTTGACAACAAGAGAGAATTAAAGTAGCTATTCACTAAGGTCACTCAAATCACTTGCTATTCTTCACTGGCTCCTCGCTTTAGCAGTAACCAACTGCCAACTCACTACTACGATTGGTTACTCCATACACGTCTCGATACTGCTTCAATACTTTGTCTGCAAACTTCTGCCCACAGCTCTTTTTACCACTAATCACTTAAGTTCCAATTAACGTTGGAACTTCGTTGGACTGATCAAACTAATTCGATATTGGCTCAACTCTGTCTAACTATACGATTGATTTTGGCTTGAGCAGATGGACTTTTATAGCTTTTGAGCAGGGCACAGAAGGTTCTCGAACAATCTAGCATGATTTGCCTCTTATTGTTCATGTCGCCTATTTCCAGAAGATTCTAAAATCATAAATTTTGTCGCCAATTGAGAGCCAAGACTCGGGAGAGGGATTGATTTGGCGTCCGATCAGCATCCAATAAAACTGACCGTAGTCTTTCCTACAATGTATTAACTGTGTTGGAAAGCAGCATAGCAGGTTGATAATAATATTATTTCACCTCAAATTATAATATTTAATGTTTTGTAAGGGGACTTTTGAAATAAGAGTATAGTCGAGAATTTCTTGATCGTATTATTGTTGTTGTTTCTAATTGCGCTTACCATGGACAAGCTCGCAGAGGCATCAGCAATTTTAAGCCTAAAGGAGCGTCTCTTTTTTGAAGTAGCGCCAAATAGGGTAAAAAATACGATTGGGCAACTCACTCCACATTCGACTAAACAGCCCCTTCTTACAGGGGGCACATTCATATACCTCACAAAAGAACAACCCTGACCTAACTGAGATTTGCACACGGGATGCCAGATCACGTGAAAGACGCGCTACCCCTATGCCAGGACTCCGGCATCTGTTCGAATGTAGGTTAACACGATGACTATAAAAATAAGAAATCTTGATAGATAAAATTCGGATAGAACACAAAAGAGCAACGTTACAGATAGAACACAAAAGAACACCTTACAGATAGTACACAAAAGAACACCTTACAGATAGTACACAAAAGAACACCTTACAGATAGAACACAAAAGAACAACCCTGGCCTAACCAGAACTCGCTCACTGGACACTCTGATCACGTAGAAGACATGATACTTCTATGCCAGGACGCTGGTATTTCTTGATTATGAGGAACATTAAAAAAATTAAATAAAGATGAATGGCAATCTTACATTGTCTATGGACTCGTAGATGCAGTTGATTTTGGAAGATCTCGGCATTGGGGTCGGGACATATCCGTTACTCTGGTCTTTGGGAGTCGAGCACTGTGCAGGATTGGGAGACCAGCTTCTATTCCAACTGAAAAAATTCAGAGACTCTGAAATTAATTTTTTCAATCTAACAAGATTAATACCAAAGAGAACAAATTTATTTTGTTTCAATATAATGATTATTTTACTACTTTTCTTCAGAAAACTTTTATTATTTTTTTCAAATGCTTATAGTTCTTTAAAAATGTCATGAAAAGCAATATTTTCAAATTACTTACAAACAAAGTACAAGATACAGAAGCTTTTTTATAAATCTTTAAAGAGACCAAAGGTTTAAGTTACTGCTTTCGAGTTACTTCCAAACTGTAATATTTTAAGAGTATTACTTAAATTGTTAGAATTTCTCGCTATTAATATACATTTGCATAATAACAGTAAGAAATTCATGTAATTTATCATGTGAATTAAGTGTCTTTCTTGATACGAAATCGAAAAATTCCATAAACTGGCATAAAATTACTATTGTCACTGACTTCTGTTATTAAAATAATAAAAATCGAAGAGCTATTTTCTAATTACGTTACCTATATTAACATAACCAAATTCAAATATTTCGTGACCAGTGAATGCTTATAAAACGGGAAATAGTTTTGGTTTTCTATTAATATGTAAGTAAAGAAAATGGGAAATTCTTTTATAGAATTGCAATTAGCTAATTTTAGACACAAACCTACTTCTTTAGGTAAGCTATGAAAATCAATCTAGGAGGCATGGAATAAAATTTTTCATTTAAGTATATAAAAAGCTTTATTTCTTTGAAATTAAGTTTTAATACGATTGTTTTCTAAAAGAGGCAGCCATTTTAGTTTAGTTGGATTAAAGTCCCGTTTTAAAGCAGCTGGAGAACTAATTTGGGAAGGACCTCGTAATCATGAATAGCAGTTAAATGACGACGACGGCACCTGAGCTAACACTCCCCTTCCAAACTCCCACACTAAAAACAGCGAATCTTTTAACCACGACAGATTTGACGGACACCAGGCTCGCTTACACGACGGTTCTTCGGTGGAATCGGGACTGGAACCTGAAACCCTCCAATTCCGAGGTCTTACCGTCCACAGCCCACGCAGTAACATGAAAAATCAAGCTAGAATATACATATTTTTTCTTTTCATTTACATAATATGTTTCAAAAATGCTTCAATGCTCTCTGCAATTTTGTTATCAGAGCTTATAGTACCTCACTGGTTTGTCCTCAATCCCTAGTTGCTTCTTGATGTCCGATATCTTTCTCCTCGGCAGCGTGTCGGTAGGTAACAGAGAATCCTGGCTGCTGCTAGGCTGGAGCTCGTACGAATCCACTCCTCTCGGGTAGCATTCGATTTTCAGAATCTAAACGCAAAGAAGGATTTCTTATCAAGCGCACAAAGAAACTAAAATACTTTTAGAAAAATTCAATAATTGATCGTGAAACCTTACTGTCAGTGGAATAGTTTTTACATATTTGCAGCTACATGCAAAGCCATAAATTTAAGTCTTTGGAACTAGATACTTCAAATTATAAGAACAACTTCTAACAATATGTCTCCTTTTACACATAATATTCTTTAACACAGCTTACGAAAAAAATGCATTAAAAATACATTCAGTTTTATTTAAATCATACCATTTTAACAAAAAAAGATAATTTTAGTAAAATAAAGGTTAAAATGAAATCTGCTACGCATATTTCAATGTATCAGAACGTAATTTTTTGAACGGCCAGGAACCACGTGCTCATGCAAGTTAAATTATATTTTTATTCATTTTAATTGTTTCATTGAAAGAATCACTTTAATATTGCAAACGACCCAAAAAAAACTTTGTCTCGCATTTATTGTTTAAAACAATGTCACATTTCCTATTTATTTCATTTCACATAATCATGTGCTCAAATTGACATTTTTCCAGGTTTTATTTGCGGTAGTCATTAACTTATTTTTCTTAATCAGAGCTTTAAATGCAATGGTAACGCGTTATTAAAAGCTGATTTTTTGAGTTGCTCGTGCAGATAATAAAATTTAAATTTTAGCATACAGGTTGTTTTATTTTTTGCCTGTGGATTTTTGTTGTTGTCTCAAACCTCATTTCCAAAATAACATTATGTTCTGAGATGATAATAAACGGAATATACATTTCCATTAATGACATTTCAAAACTATAGTTCAGTAATAATGCTAGCTTCATAGCCAAAGACTTATACTTCGAAACTTCCATTCCCTAGTTCCATGCAGGATGCTCACCCTCTCCCCAAACTGACCCCCAAGATCCTCAATTTTAAGTATAGAAAAACGGATAAAATTCTTACTGGAGAATATGCTAAAACAAAGCAGACAACTTCCGCTGGTTTTACTTTGATATAATCAGTTATGTGTAATTTTTCATACTGATGCTGCTGTATGATTGTTGCTCACCTTCTCGGAAGCAGGAGGGGGCATGGAGGCTGGCCTGCTGGCCCTCGACTGCCCAGAGTCTCTCCTCAAGCGCTCCCGTCTGGAGATGGCAGCATGGTCTATCTCTGTGTACTCATCTTCGCTATCCACGGCGCGAGGGGGAGATATGTCCCAGTTCTCGTCCACCTCCCCCGAATCTCTGACAGTCGACACGCCACTGTCTGATTGATTCAGGGACTGTTGAGCTGCAAAAATTAATAAAAAATACAGTTACTGAACATGTAGAAAAGAATAGGTGTTATGAAAAAATACAATTAAAAGGAAAGAAAGAATAGGTGTTGTCTAAATAATCAGTTTTTTGCCAAGTAAAGCAAGAATGATAAGAAAAGATATATCTTTCAATCGCTCATCCCTAGATAATTTTAATTCATAAGATTAAATTTCCGAATTTATCTTTTAAGGAACAGGAGTCCCTCCCCTCAAAAATGTAAAGGGTTATTATACAAAAGATAACTTTATTTAGCTTATAGCTATGAAAAAATGTATGTTCGAATATCTTTTGGGTCATGAAAAAGCTCTCTGTCCTCTACATCCATCTGGGCAAGCATCTGTAATAAACAGAGTATTACGGGTATTCCATCAATTACATCTATCGGGGGGGGGGGTCAGATGTGATGTCCAGCCGACTCGGAAGGACTCCATAACTACGTTGAACGGGCGTTCTCGTCTTATTGTATTGATAGAGTTGAGAATTGCTATGATTTTGAATTGCAGAGATTCACCATTAATTTCGAGGTCCACAATCGAATATCAATTTCTAAATTTAATTAATGCTTTAATAATAAAGACATTTGCTTATATTTTGAAATTCCATATAAACATTTTTATAGGTATGGTAAAAACGGTTAAAATCAGTAAAACGATTTTATAAATCTCGTCTTAGCATCAACAGAGAAGAGAAAGGTGGTAAGGATGATAACAAGAGACAATTTTTAGTAGGAACTGCCTATTGAACTGAAATAGATGGTTACAGTCTATATTGAGATGGACATTATAATTCTTATGTTAAATTATTCTTATTCTCCATTCATAATTCTGAAATATATTTGAAGCCTATTTTTTAATTACTTTATATCTTCTTTCCTTTGACTGAAAGGCCTTTTAAGAGATACAGTGAAAGATTTCCTGAACGTTTTGATCGTATTTTAAACTTTAATGGATTAAATAATTGAAGTGTTGAACTCAATGCAGCTATAAAAAAATTCATTGAGGCAAACTAATAATCTTAACGATGGTTTGTTTGTATTTAAATGTTGCCAGTCAATACTAAGTAATAAGAGAGATTTCTGAGCAACATAAAAAGGTATTCAAATGAAAAAGTACGAAACAGCACTGTGAGTACAAATGAAGACTGTTTTCAAAGTAAACGCCATAGATCTGAGCACAACGGTCCCATTGATTAATGAATCAAAAAATCCCTTGTTTCTAGTGTTCTTGTGGCCGTGAAGAGACCAAGACCTTCACACCGTCTTGAGTTCGCTGTCCAAATTAAGCGTATTCATATGTTTTTTCAGGGGACCAAATACATGAAAATTGCTGGATGACATGTCTAGGCTGTAGGGCGGAGAAGTCGAGATACTCCAACTTGAATTTGGCCAGTTCCACGTGTGTGACCCTGAAGACGTGTGGACATCCGTTATCATGGCACAAAGCCACACCATCCATGAGTAGCCCCGACCTTTCTTTCTTGATGAACCTGCGTAGCCTTCGGAGTGTCTAACGGTACACATCGGAGTTAATGGATCTTCTGTGCTCGGTGAATCCAACAAGTAGTCATACTTGGATGGTGCTCTTTATAAGAGCTTCTGCTCTCTCCTGAGCATGCTTCGATCTACGCCGGAGATTACAAACGCATCCATAGAAGTGCCGTTACGTTCTGCTTTAGCAGCATGTGCAAATACGTTAATGATACTGCGATGACTTGATCCTGGTCGATCAAATAAACGGGTAGCGTTTAA
Source organism: Argiope argentata (assembly GCA_026289955.1). NCBI lineage: Eukaryota > Metazoa > Arthropoda > Arachnida > Araneae > Araneidae > Argiope > Argiope argentata. The sequence continues at coordinate 1,053,624 of JAOUZG010021179.1, forward strand.
ACACAGAGGTTTTATTTACAGCTTTATACAATAACAATAAAACAACAACACGTCATCTAGGTTAATATGCTGGGAAATATTTACATCTGGGATAATAGTTCCGCGACTATCACAATAGAAAACTAAAGGCTGTTAGCTTAATCAACTACTGCAGTAGCTCAAGATATTTACGGATTACTCCCGGTACGTCTTTAATCAATAAATTCGAGATCACGTGGTATCTCTTCAACTGTCCAGCTCTTTAGCTCAGATCAGATCAGCTCACAGCTCGTCTCGAATCAGCTCGACTCCTCGTCGTATCAGTTCCCGTCCAGTCTCTAGCCGGATTAACTGGTCTCGTCGTCCCTTCCTTCAAAAACCATTCCATTTTAACCTCGGTCAAACTCCGCCTCTCAGGTTCTCATTACCGCGCTGGAGAAGCTGATCATCCAATAATTCTTTAGAAATATTCCCAATGGTCAGAAGTTAACCGTGGGAATATTTTCGAACCACCCACGCCCTTAACAAAAACCTTCACAATAGGCAAAATATTCACATATGAAAGTCATGGTAGTTCTTTCTTCAAAGGGTCGTAAAACGCATATGTTGTTTATTATCCGAACTTTATCCCAGTTTGGGTGGCCCATAGAAGAAATAGCTACATCTGGTGCTTTGACACGGGTTCCTTCTTCAAAGAGCCGCAAACACATGTGTGCTTTATTTTCTGACTCCATTCAGGTCCAAAGGGTAACATCAAATCGGGGGGAAACACAAAGGCGATCACAAAGGAAGGAATCGTCCCACTACTCGCCAGATATCAAGATGTTCGAACATGTGTCTTTTCAAAGGTAGATAAGTTTTGCGACTTCTTTACAATGAGTTATTATGACGTTTCGTACCTTTTCATTTGAACACCCCTTGTAAATTACAATTATATATTGAATTTATTTATATTTATAGAGTGACATTTCGAATTAACGACAAATCGCGATCATTGAAAGTTTCGACAGATAAAATATTTTTACTTGTCTTTAGAACAAATATAAATAATTAGAATGTTATTTACCTAGTTGCCTGTCTTTGGGCTTAGGTCTCCTTCGAATCGGACAAGTATACGTGCTGTCCATCGACTTGGGCCTCCTGTATGCTCCACTTTCGCTGTCTTCGTCATTTTCTTCCTCTTGGAATCTGAGGAAACAGTTTTCGTTACTCAAAGGAAAATGTGCCTCTTAAACTTTTAAAGCTGGGGAGACGTTGAAAAAGGAGACAGGTTTCTTTTTTTTTCAAAAGGAATTCTAAAGTGGTGGCAAACTGATTTAATAACTTTTGCTTTGAAGATGAGTTTCAATTATTTACATTCTAAATAATTAAATCTATCGTTTTCTCAAAATATTGACTATGTTGGAGATGGAGTTATTGATAAATGTTTGAAAATAATTAGATTTTTAAATATTTGCATAAAAAATATTTAAAAATAACATATTTGAAATCAAAATATATAATTTAAATGTCGATTTTTTAAAGAAAATATGCATTTTTTTTGGCTAAAAATAGGTATAAAGTAAAAGTTTTGTTGTTTAGAGATGTGTCAAATAATTTGTTTAAAATTTTACTGACAACTTAAGAAATGTATTATCAGTTCCTGAACTAAAAGATAAGTTTCAATTCTATTCATTCTTTAAATAATTGACTTCAAGTGATAAAGAACATAAAATTTTCATTTTTTAATACTGTGAAACACTAAAGCAACTATAAATGAATAAATGATAAAATGAGTAAATGAGTAAATTACTTACTTAAATGAGTAAATTACTTAAATGAGTAAATTACTTATTCTCTAATTACCAGAACAACAGAAAATATTGTAAAATTAGTAGGCAAAATTTAAATAAAAAAAATATGCATTGTATTTAAATTTATGACACTTTTTTTTAAAGAAAATTCAATCAAGTTTCAGAAATTGTGGGGGGAAAAACATCTAAAAATGTAAAACAGCGTTAAAACGAAAGTAAATGCAAAAATTATTATAAATTTTCAAAAAAAAAAAAAAAAAGACTGAGAAAGAAACTTTATTGGCTTTATAAAGGAATCTGTTCAAACAGTTCTTCGATAGAAAGTCCATCCGATTCCACTGCGATATTGAGTATAAGTTGAACGGACGCGTAACGATGGCAATTTAAAAAACTCTGTTTTACGGGACGAAACGGGACGCATAAGCTATCGCTTCTCCGGAAGGCCGTGTTTCACTCGGAAAGTAGCATTACAGGGTTAAATTTAACTGAAATTAAGATGTTTTAATTAATTTCTCCCGAACTAATGGATATTTCGAAAAATAAACTATCCTATCTTTTAAGTTGGATCAAACTGGAACTGGTGTGTCAATCTCATTAAAATCGGTTCAGTAGTTTAGGAGTCCATCGCGGACAAACAACGTGGCACGTAATTTATATATATTAAGATATAAAACATAACATAAGTTTCAAATGTCTTCTTCTTCAAAAAAATATGTATTGAAGTATGTTAAAATATATTTTTCAGACTGAAATAAAAAATGAACACAAGGAGACTCCAAGAATTTGAACTTCGAGTTGGATTTTAATGGCCAAACATATCCTTATCCACAAAATCCATACATATCCATCTTGCGTCAAACGCATGGTGAATATATGAACGATATTCCATGAAAACGGTTTGGTTGAATAAGAAACATATTTTGCGCTTTTGGTGGCAACTTCACTAACAGTGCATAATAAAGTACAGGTCCAGCAAAGTTGATCTAAGAATGTGATAGCCAGACATTAGTATACACTGATTTGTCTGCCTTACGTTTCTATTTAAAATGTTTCAAATGTTGAAGATTGTGCTTTCAAAAGTTATACATATACATTTATAAATAATCTCTTTAAATGTTTTTAAAGCAAAGTAAAAGGCACTGAGTGAGAAAGATACTGACCTACCCGTAATGTCGTACGTGTGAGCTGGATCCAAGTAGTCTCCAATAACGGAACCGCTCTTGCAGCGGTAGATGTTGGTGTGGCCCTGTAACAACAGCAACAGGTTAGTTACTTATATATTAAAGTCCCGTTTTTTAAACAACACTAATGTTATTCTGGGATGGATACCATTATTTTAACCTGTGGTTAGATGACTATGATACCTGAGTTGGCAACTTCCTTAGCAAACTTCCACACCACATTAGTAAAAACAATAACAAAAAAAAACTGAATATCAATAATCTTCAAACGAATAGCTGTGAACACAACGAATTATTTTCTGAAATCCTTACTGGAATATCCTTTATTTCATATAATGGAATCATTTGTTTATTTATCAGCTTGTCGCACCGTATTTTGTCTGTCTTTAATTTCGTTTAAATATTTTGTTCATAACTTAAAGTATATTATTGCCTCAACTAAGTGTTTTTAAATATCAAATAATAAGAAACCTTAAAATCATGTGGCTTCTTTGTTTAGGTACACAAACTTTTCAAAGTCTAGTCAGTAATATTAGGGTGCCATTAAAAACTTGTTTTTTAAGTTAACTTATTAAGAATTTTACGTTGTCTATTAGAATAATGAAATGTAAAGCCGATTTCTAATCCGTAGTGTAAAGTGCTCAGATAATAGAAGAAAATCGCGCGATTGTATATTGATTAAGCAATTAAAATTGTTTGAAATATATTGTTGAAAATTATAGGAAAAAAAACTGACAAACTTCAGAAAAAACTTACACGGTAACAAAACAAGCATTATTAAAAAAGAATTTCCGAATTTTAAAATAATGCAAAAACTAGGTTTGTGCTTTACATAATGTTTTCGGATTTTTTTTCTCTGCAAAAGCTTCTTTTTTATTTAAGATCTCTACCTTTTTAATTAATTACATTTTTTTAAAAATCATTCTTACATGAACAGTCCTATTTCTTCAATTCCTACTACTAGCTCACACTCTCCTTATATATATTTATATATCTTGTTCAAATTTTCAATAGTTAATAAAAAAAACTTTGTAATATTCCCCTCAAGTTCAAATACATTTTTAAAAACTTATCTTGAATGACACTTGATGTTGATTCAGTTTTTTTTCTTCAAATATTAATTCATTAGTTAAATTCAAATAATTTTAATTCTTTAAATAGAGTTTTATTAGTTTGGGATTAAAATTGAGCCCAACAGGTCGTAGCTCTATCGGTAAGTTGAAAATATGTCGGTATTTTTTACGTGAAAGTGAAGAATGCGAGATCAAGTGTTGCGAAAATCTTTAATTTTTTGATAAATTTTTGCTTTAAGGATACGTTTTATCCAAATGATTTTTGAGGGGGGGTGAGCAGTTGTGGTTTAATGATTAGATTGAAGAAATTTTATTTTCATAAAATAAAATTGATTAAATTTTATACTTTCAGTTCAATTTTGATTTCTTTCCTTAAAATCTTGGTTATCAACTGTTTGTTGATCACTTCTACCTCAACTTAAGACTGAGCAAAGTGTCGAGAAGGAGAATGGAAAATTGTAAGGAAGTTTGATTTCTTTTTTGCCATTTAATATTCTGATTCTGTCATATGTATATACATGTTCATATTAATTGTAATTATTTCATTAAAATCAATTAAAATAAAAAATTTCTTTGTTCACCTAAGTAGGAACTGACTTAATTTTTTTTATATATTACTTGTTATAAGTATATTTGTGTCAAAATTGATGACTCTGAATCCATATCCTGCAAAGGTTGTTACATAGACATGCATACTTATTCATATTTCCTTTTCTAACATTGTGAGACAACAGTAAAACGAATTTTCTTGTTGTAGTTTGGATAGTTTTAATACATATAATAATATGACATCTTTGATGATAAATATATGTAAATACTTCTTAGGCATGTATAACGATCTCTGAAAAGTAATTATGCTATCTAGATGATAATCAAAGAAAAAGATCGGATCGTCGATTATCTATATTTAGTTAGTCTAATTTTTAATCAGAAGCAAATATTTAAAATTTTAATCTAATATATCATGTCTGAATTCTTTTAACATACCTATTTTCTTATAAGTAAAAGTATATAAATATCCAGGATATAGTTTCACTGTCAGATCAAAATAGGAAAACTAAGAATTATCCTGTATGTTTTAAAAAACTGCGTCAAATCACTTTATCTTCGGTTTAACATTGATCGTATTGCATACACAATTTTATTGACCATTTTGGCGATAACTTGCGAAGGATGGCAAAAGGCATGGAAATTCCAAACACATTTCATCATCATGGATCATGGCGAACAATAGAGCTTTGCACGAAATTATTTGCAATGTTTTATCAGCAGGTGCTTTGACACTTGAGCGAGGCGAACTATGACACTTTGAGCATTCAAAGAGTAATGAGAATCCCAAGCAATAATTAATATCGTAAAAAGTCTCTTAAACTGAATAATGGCTCAGATAACTAAAGTGGCAATTATCCTCCAGGATTGTACGTCACTCATGAGAACTTAGTCATCTTGTTTGAGATTAGTGAATATTTTTAAACACAGATCTAGTAGTCTGATTTCAATTCGACAATCATCTGCACCCTTAAAATCATTTTCTTGTATGTTCTTGAATTCATCTTTTAACTCAATTATCTTCTTTATTATAGTTTATTTAATGAGATTTACCTGTTATTAGATGAAATATTAGTATTTGGGGGGGACATTTACATATTTATTGTTTTTCGCAGAATTATTAACGCTTGTTGATAATTGCTATTGAATGTTAATTATTTTCCTTCTGTGTTGGGTATAGTTATTTATTAATGACCTTTTATAAATAAACACTAGGGCTATTTCGAAATGGACCTCATAATTTTGAACAGTGGTCAGATGACGAGGACGACACCTGAGCTGCCTTTCCTTCTCCACACACTACACCAACGAAGGATTTATTTTACCTCTGGCTTTAAACAAGGTGACAAAGCTCTTAATAAATAGTTAATTTTAGATATTTTTTCCATTTCATTGGTGAAACCATATTTTTAAAAATTAGATTCCTGATAAGACACCAGAAATAAAAAACAATACATCAATAAAGTAGTTATCTTATAGCAGACTGCATTTTGGTTAGTAATAAACACCATCCAAGTAATTCACTTTAATGTGTTGCTCTCTTATTTACATTGCGGGCCTGCAGTGACCTAGGGGGTACGGTTTTAGCTTAGGGGCTAGAGGGTTCCTTGTTCGAAACTCGACACCACTAACGATTCATAATTTATCAAATCTGATACTTAGAATCAAATGCTCATTCTCTCAGGTATGTTGCAGAAGCGTGGTGAGAAGACATTATCCTCTTCATCTGATCGCGATTAAAAATGATGAGGTTCCTTATTAAAATAGACCTAGAGCTGTTTTAGCATATTAGTTTGATAAAATTAAATCAGTTATTTAGTTTCCAAGTAAAATATTTACAAAGACGGATTATGTATTTTGGAAATAAATTTTTAAGATGCATACTATAGAAATTTCTTAGAGTATTATTTTATACCGATGACAACAAACGTCTAGAAAAAAAGACATTTTATTAGTTGAAATATGGTGACTTCATTTCTGCTAGAGCTACTTCTGGTACATTCACGTCTGCCCTACCCAAAAAAGAATTTGGAACCTTAGATGGCCAGCTGTTATAGGATTCCATGTATTTGAATATAAATAAATAAATAAACGAATAAAAATACATAATATTTTTTTAAATACTTGCTGTCTAGATATAACATATATAGGAGTCTTTCAAATTTCTTTAAATATCTTCATTAGTATAATAACTTTTATTAAGATTAAATTACACACGAACAAGCTTATAATATTAATTTCAAATACATAGAAGAGAGCTATTTTCTGTAATAGCATATTGGTTGTTAGTTTGCCGTTTATTAAATCACCATAGATCTAGAAAGCTTTTCTTTAAGTGCCCGAAAAGTAAATTACGGTCAGAGTCACATAAACGACTGCTAAATTCCCTTCTTGCACCAGTGTGTGGCTTTTCCATCTAAATATGGGTTGAGTTGTTAATTACCAGCGTTATGTTTACATTGTTAGCATAAAATTATTAGAAATTTAATTAGAAATTCTTAAATGATGGAGCTGCTGAGAAAATTATTCCTTTCTTAATTATACAATAGTTTATCAGATAGAGAAAATTTTGGTAAATCTCTATAAGCCAGATAACATCCCTCGGACCGAAGTGTCACTTTTGGTGTGATGGTCATGTTACTCGGCTACGAACCCTCAGATTGCGAGTTCGGGCATTTAGCAATCCGCATTAGCCATAATGGTGACCTGGATGCGATCAGCGACCTTAAATTACGTAACCCACTTCAAGATTGTATCCTGGATGAAATGATTTGAAGACACAGATTGTCTTTTATAGGGTTTATTGGTAACATCAACAACGAAAGGCACATGATTACGCCATAGTGTTGTAGGCCTCGAGAACTGCACATAAAATTTTCGGAAGAGAGCCGAGATCGCACTCCTTTTAGTACCCGAGTCAAGTTTGTTTGTCTACAGGAAAATATAACATACGAACATTAACAGTAAGACCATGTGGTGTTTACAGGATTGGCAGCTGGCTCCGCCCAAGAAGACCAAGTGGTTAAAGAATTCATAACAGTTACTGTTCGTCTCAGTATCCTGAGACGACCACTTTACGACGATTCTATCTTTTTAAAAAGAGAGACGCGAATGAATGAGCTCATTTCCCTTTCCTTTTTCACCCTTTTAGATACGTTTTTGTTAATTTTTTTCACGTGTGTGTGAATATCGTGTCGTTTCTGATTGTATTATTTTAATTCAGTCTGTTCTGATCATATTATTGCAATCCAGTCCGTGTTTATTTCGTTGTTAAATATACACTCCTTTCATCTTTCCTCTCCCCCCTACTTTGAAGAATGAAACACATCCTTACGCATGGGGGGGGGGTTAGAGTTTTGTTTGGTTTAGTTAAGTTTAGTTATATTAACGTTCCTTTGTAAAGCAACACTAGGTCTATTTTGGGACGAACCTCGTATTTTGAATAGTGGTCAGATAACGCGGGTAAAATTTGAGCTAGTACCCCCTCTCGACACCACACAAAAGGAGGAGGAGGGTTTTAGAATTTACTGTCAAACAATACGTATGGCAAAGCAGTTTTATCTCAACACACCTATCAATTACAAAATATATACAAAGCCATCAAGCACTCACCTGCTTTCCCGGATTTTCTACGTTATTCCGCAAGACATCGTGGGAATCTAATAGACGCTTGTTGGCATCACTAACAGACAAATAAAGTTAACTTTAACAAGCTGTAAGATAAATGGTCAATACAAAATAAAACCGATTTGTAACAATAAGAAGTTTGAAAATATCCCCGAATTTCCATACCTGTACCCAAATTTTGTTTAGTTTTATAAACTTTCAATTTGAAGAAAAAGGCGATGACGAACCTCGTAATCTCGTAATTTTGAACCACAATCAGATAACAAGGACAACACTTGAGCTAGTAGCTCTTCCTACAATCTTCCATTAGACACTTAGTGTGCAAATACAAGTTTATTTTATTACTAAGAATGTTATTAAAATAGGTGACTACGTTACATATATATATATAA
>JAOUZG010021179.1:1062617-1077400 GCA_026289955.1 Argiope argentata
ATTCATGTGCATTTTACAATGCTTGTTTATATAAGTTTTGCAATGCTTGTCATATAACTTTTGGAATTCTTTCAGCGCTTTTTTTCCAGAAACATTTTATTGGTTTATTTTACTTAAAATGGTATGGAGTAGTTAACTCCATACCAAAATACTCGTAGTTAACTGGTCAGGGTAAATTTCTGGTATTCCAGAAATTTACCCTGACCAGATAACTAAGAGTATTTTGCTTCATTAATCATCCACAGCGGAAACGAGATTTATGAGAATCCTCACCTATCTGTCATTTCCGGTTCATTTGCTTACATATTTTGTTTTATTTTAATTTAATCTTCTGAACTCATGTGAACAGAATTCTTATTTTATTATTAATAGCCTATATATATGTGCATGCCTATTAAAGTCAGATAATATTATATTTTTCAATATGCAAGTGAGAGGACAAAAAAAAAAAGGAAAAAAAATTGATTTGTATCGTTTGCGCCTTTTAAAAAAACATATATTTACTATATTCTAGATATTTTTGTCGATTAGGGATTTCTAAAGTATATTAATTGCTTAAAATTTCAATTAAATATTTTAAGTAACTAAAACTTACCTGCTGACTATGTTTTTTTTTAATAAGACAGAGTTGTTCGATTTTATTTGCTAATTATTTGTAAGATAAACGTTGGGAAATGATGACCAAATAACCCCAAGAAAACTATTTTTACAAATTATTTAAATTAATTCTAATAGGATAGTGGGATATACTTTTTCCGCTAACAGTCAAAGAATTAGATACCTCTCCAGCAAAATATTTGTAAAAAATTTTTGTTAACTTTGATAGTGGTATAATTCATCCATTATGTTTCTTGTTCATTATATTTCGCTAATTTTTTCATTTATATCCTTTATACATACATTTATATTATTAAAAATGGGAGCACTTGTTCACCATGCTTAATGCTAACTCTGAACCATTAAAAAAATTCATTTTTTTTAAAAAAATTTCACATTTATTTGAAATTATTACATTTATTAATTTATTAATTTGAAATCTATTCCAGATGTAAAGAAGCCGAATCTTTATTTCTTGATCATCAACTATGAAACCATCTGTTGTGGTCTCTCGCAAACTGCCTGATTATCTTGAAAATGCAGAGGATGCCTTGAATAGCATTGGTGTACAATAGTTACGAAATACAAACCTTTGGCGTGAATTTATCATTTTTTGAATTCATCATGTCATCTTTGATGAGGGTATTGGCGATTAACGCCTGGATTATAGTTAATAGCTATCTAAAATTGAATATATGTTCCCGACTAGTTTTTTCAACATCTTAGAACAAAGATATAACACAAAGCTGTTATAGTAGTCACAAAAACAATACCAAATGTAATATATTTAAGAAATTAAGTCTTTTTAAGTTATCGCGTTTACATGCTTCTGAAAGTGCAGACTGACAGATAATCAACGTGTTGTTGGTTTTAACTCAAAATTGGACATCTCCATTATAAATCTCAAATCTATGAACCGAATTTTATCTGTCTAGATTTCTTAATTTTATAGTAATGGTGTTAACTAATATTCGAACAGCCGGGTATAGGAACTTCCACAGATCATATTTTACTCCAAATTTGATAGAAATCGATATATTTGGTGCACAAATCATATACACAATTTTAATCGACTAACTAAAAAAGTTTTACAGTTATCTTTGTGACAGACAGGTTGACATTTTCTAAAATTAGTTTTTTCGAACTCATTAAGATCTGAAACTTGACGATTCACCATATTTCCTCTATACTTCATACAGGAGAAAGTGATATCATAAGAAATCATTGTAAAATGCTTAAAAATATTTCAGAAATTAATACTTACTGTAATAAGTTGAGTTGTCTACTCAGATGATCTTGTTCCTGCAAAACTTCTAAAATTCTCTCTCTTTCACTGAAAAACAAACTGCTTTACAATATCACAGTAAAATTGCTTTAAAAGATATATAGAATCGGAAAAAAATTGGTATAATGAACGTAAACCGAATTTCATCTAGTTAGCTGAAAGCGTTTTAAGTTATCTTTGTCACAAACAAATAGACTGACGTATTACAGAGTTAGAAAACAAAAATGTGTTTTTCTAACTCAAGAAGGTCTAAATTATGTAGGTCCGGATAGTTGCCAAAATCTCGAATTCGAATTTTTTGACGATACTGTAATTCCTCTATACTTTGTGAAGTGGATGTAAAAAACCAGCCATCGTATACACAATTATCCATAACGGTATCATATCTGACAGCAAAAAGATCTCCCTACTGTCCATTAATAAAGATTTTATAGCTCATAGACTATACAGCATTAAATTAGATTGTTTTTACAATTTTTTGTTCAATAAGTATGTTTATGTGTAGTATGAAGTCCTGTCTAATGTATACCAAAACCGGTAATTAAGATCTGCCACTAAAGAGCAAGGATTTATATGATTGACCTGAACTTCGCGATAGCAACAGTGGTGGGAATGATGGTTGGCCTTGGTACACAGGAAGGATTTTACCATCCCATGCCATGATATAATCCTTCCCGTGAGAATCATTTGCCGTCATCGATAGGAGATAGCCAACTTCATCATTTCTGTATCCACCCAGATGATGAGAACCAACCATCACGCTGGAACCTTCTAATCTTAATCTCCCAAGTGGAAATGTTCTATAGTATATCGTGCAATATAGGCTAGGTGGGAACTGATGAGCAACCCCACCTAACACAAAGGAACAAACGATATTGAACACTTTCAAACAACAAAGAACACTCTAGAGCAGGGGTTCTCAAAAGGTGGATCGCGAGATGTGGAAGAAAGGTCTATAGAAAATTAATTTGTTTCCATAGTTTTCATTTTTTTTAAAAAAAGAGTACACATAAAGGTTTTAATACACATACAAGTTGGATTTTGTGTTCTATTAGTTAATGGGATAAATGAGCTTGTTTGGAATTAACCAATTTTTTAATGTCTGGAATGAGTTTTGTAACACAAAAAACAATGCCATTTTCCAGTGTCAAACGATTTCTTGATTTTGTTTTTAAATTTATCATTATGGAGAATCCTTGTTCACAGTTGTAATGTGTATAAAATAACATCAAAGGTTTTGATGCTGTTGTGGACAGTTTTAGGCATTCCTTTTTAATACGTATCCTAAATTTGTCGATATTAGCTATGTTAAAAGTTACTTTAGCTGACTTATCACTTAGAATATCTATCAGTTGAGTATGATGAAGCGCACTTAGCTCAGATTTAGTTACGGCTTGCTCACTGAACGGATTGACTATCCACACAACCCCACTCGTATCTTTAACTGGAATGTAATCTGTAAACTTTTCAGTCCAAGTTTCGAGATGAGATGATACTAGGAAAGAGAAAGATAAAGTGTCAAGGGATGTGGCGCCAATACCCGACACATACTCTACGAACTCTTGAGTGCGTGTAAAATTTTCAAAATCTCTGTCTAAGCTTCAGACAAAGTTAAAACTTTGGGGTGTTGCCAAAATACTTAGTCTAAAAAGGGGGTCGCAATTTCTAAAAGTTTGAGAACCCCCGCTCTAGAGAAAATGCCTATTGGTATAGACAAAAAAGCGTTATGTTTTGCATTACATATTAAATTGTGAAACATTAAAAATGTTTAAAATGCACTAAGTGTACGTTGTCTGTAGTATAACATGAGCCATTCGCTGACCTGCTGAGTTCTCGGCACTTCTCTTCATACATGGTCCTCAACTGCAACAGCTCACTTCTCATGAGCGCAATGCTCGTCTGTGTGTCCAGGAGGGACATGCGCAGTTGCCGATTCTCGTGGACAGCCTCGTCGAGCTTCGTCCGCACCTCGTCCAGTCGCACGTCTCGCTGCTCGGTGGGCTGTGTCCTCAACCAAGAATAGACCTGCATTGGGACAACACTCGTGAATGGGGGGGGGATTAAAAACATTTAAACACAATTAGTCTCTAACTATGAACGATGGTAATTATACGCATTTTTAATTTCGAATTTATTAATATGCGCATTTCTAAATAATACTTGACAGCGTAGTTCTTCCGTGTAGAATCTTCCCAGGTAATTTATATGTTGTCATAAAATTATTTGATAGCTTTATATTAAAATCAATATATAAAATAAACATTAATTTCAAATATAATTAGATATAAATTAGATATATAAAATAAGGCCGACTTTCTGGCACAGAGATAGCGCGTCTTCCTCGTGTTCTGGAAGTCTCGAGTTCGAGTTCCGGGTCGGGCATGGCTGTTCTTCTGTGTGCTATCTGTGAGATGTGTGACTGTGCCCCCCCTCTGTAAAAAGGGGTTGTACAAGCATATGTGGTGGGTATGTAGCTAAGTCGTACTCTTGGCCCTAGTTGGCGCTACTTCTAAAAACAAGAGACGCTCCTTTCGGCTTAAATCTATTGCTGTATCATCGGGGGGGGGGGACTTGTCCAATATGGCAAGTTCCATAAGTAACATCGACAACATATAAAATAATATAATCTCCAATAAATGAAACTCTTTATTTATCAGCGGATTGGTGTAGCTAAACACTTTCTGTTATACATTCTAATAAATTTACCGTTCCGTATAACGCCTAAAAAGGCATCGGTATATAACAGCTATAATTACCTTTTGGCGAGAATTTAGAATTTTTACTGAATCTATTGTGGGATCCTTGGCGAGTTAATTGGCGATCAATCCCTGATGAGCTTTAATAATATCCGAAAATTAAATTTTTGTTTTAGACGCACTTTTCTTAACTGATTGAAACAAAAAAAAATGGCCATAAAACTGCCCTTGTAGTAACAAAATCCCATACCAAATGTGATGTATTTAAGCCGTTGCGTTTTTCAATTATCACGTTTATATGTTTCTAAAGCCCGGTGTCCTGGCACAGAAGTAATAGTAACTTCGGCTGTCAGGGGTCCTTACCCTCAGGAGCTTCTGCACCCCTCCTTCCGTTGAAAAGCGGACACGTCGTCATCATCACATGTTTCTAAAAGTACTGCCCAATAGATAATCAACCCTTACTTTTATTTAGTTCAAAATTTGTCAAGTGTTTACATTATAGATGCTAAGTCTCTGTATCGAATTTTATCGGTCTAGCTATATAAGTTTTGGAATTATCGTGTTATATTCGATCATTCTAACAGCCGGATTTCCTCTGGACAGAATTTATTGAAAATTTGAATAGAAATCTATAAATTTCATCTGACCGTCTACCAAATTTTATCCTTTTAGCTCAAAGCGTTTTTGAGTTAGTTTTGTCACAGACAGACAGACTGACCTTTCCAAAAGATGTATTTTTCTAATTGGATGCAATATAAAATGAGGAGATTCGTGAAGATATAGCAATTACTAAGTATTGGAACAACTACTAAGTATTGTAAGTATTGGAGAAAGTAAAAATATTTATTTAAAAGTGAGTTTTATTAGCTCAGGTTATTTCCGGTATCTCCACACTGTTCATCGATAATTTGAATGCCAAACGATATTGTAACAATGTTGTTGGACATTTCGTAATAAAAGGGAAACTAAATCCTGAAGAACTATTCAGGTTTTGAACAGAGGCCACCAGGGATATATAAATACACGGCTGTTAAAAACAATTGCTCTAATTAGAAACGATTGTAAGGGTACTTTACAAGCGAAAAAATCGCCAAATAATGTAGAATGCCACCAATTTTCCTACAAGACTTTACAGCGAAAAATTGCCAAATATTGTTGAATTCCGCTAATTGTCTTACAAAGATTTCAAACCGAAAAAATCGCCAAATAATAAAAAAATTCCGCCAAATTTCTTGCTGTGAAATATTGCCATTTAATGTATAATTCCGCCAAATTGCTTTTTTAGCAAATTGGCAATTTTAAAGCGAAAAATCTCCAAATAATGTAGAATACCGCCAAATTTCTAACAGCGATTTTAGAGCGAAAGATCACCAAATAAAGTAGAATTCTACTAAATTTCATACAGCGATTTTAAAGCGAAAAATCGCCAAACAATGTAGAATTTCACTAAATTTTTGGCATTTTTTTTGCTTGTGCCCGGCTAATTGAAAAGTACCATTGTAAATATAAACAACGCTAGCAAGAAACGCTTTGAATGCAGTGCTGAATGAAGGAAGTTTAAAATTTTGTTTGTGTTAGCAATAATTGTTCCACATTAGTAATCCGTTTCACATCAAACAATGAAAAACCTGTTCGTAGCCAATAAGGAGAGTTCGATAGCCAAATGCATTTCTACATGAGGTTATGCATATGTATTTTCTCACTTCTTATTGAGTACTAAACCCTCCGTTTATCTCAAGTCACATAAAATGTGAACACGATCCATTGAATCATTGAAGCAGTTGCCGGTAACTTGTCGAGTTAAAATAGAAGCTCTGTATTGGTAGCTCATATATTGGCACTTCACATTTCACAAATTTATTAGAGATTAAAGAATATCCTTTGTAAGTTAAAGGATATAAACTTTTCATATTTTAACATAAATTTCTGTAAGGCCTTTTAAGGGCAGGAAACGAAAACAAAACGTTAACGTTTATCGTTTCCCACACTCTTGTGAAAATTGACTCCAAATGGTTTCATTTTTCAATAATAAATGATTACACAGATTTTGATTCGAAAATTCTCGCAAAAACGATGCGAAGATTCAGGCTTTATTGTCTAGAAAAACGTGTTTTAAATATACGCAATTCAAGCTACAAATTCACAGCGAATTGATTCTATTTAATCCACTAATTTCGGGTAACATGAAAGCTATAAAAATTCTCGTCAAAAAGAAAACAGGCTCTTTCAAGCTAAGCAAATTAGCGAAACTTGTTCCCCGAACTGGTCTGATTCTCCACCTTAAGCCGCGCCTTAAATAGCGTCCCGTTAAAAATGGCGGGGAAAAGGCGGGAACTGCGCGCTCGTTCCAGACAGTTGTGGCATTTTCTCTAAGAGCAAATCTTTATTTCTTAGCTTCTACAACACATTTTAGCGTGCAGTAAAATCCGTTAGAGACCTCATTATGTCGCCAACGCACCAACATCGCCAAATTAGTCAAACTTGGCGATCTTTTGTTGTCAATCCCCTTAGAACGATCTTTTCTCGCTGACGCGCGATTAAATTACAATTAATTTTATACAATTAAATTATTAACAAATATGTACAAAAAAAATTCATAACTATTATACAATTAAACTGTTTACAAATATTTACAATATTTACACAAAAATTCATAAATATTTACATCTAATTTACACAAAATTTCCTGTAATAAGATACAGTAACTCTAAGATAATAGATTATATCTTACAGATTTTAAGTTTTGAAAAAGTCTTTACTAGATGCCCTTGGCCCTGATGAAACAATGAACAAAGAGCAGAATGCTGCTATTTTCCTATCAGAACTTGCATTTTGGGCGTAACAACAGACGCTAGCTTCGAATGCCTTGGTAATGCTGTCAATGCAACTTCTTGTTTTCCTCATTTAATTACGATAAAAGAAAATTAGACCGAATAGTACGGTCGCTAACCAGATATTCCGAAATGTGTTGTACTCCGTATTGATAATTAATGATGTCGTGTCCGCTTTTTACCACGGAAAGAAGGGTGCAGTAGCTTCTGAGGTTTGGACCCCTGAGCATCCGAGGGCAGAAGTCTGACTTCTAGCTCATAAGAGGATGAAACATACACACATTCACTTGCACAGCCCCTTTTTACAGGGGAGGGGGCATATTCACACATCTCACAGATAGAACAACCACGCCCGAACCTAGACTCCCAGAACACGAAGAAGACGCGCTACTTCTGTGCCAGAAAGCCGGCTGTACGTATTGGAGATAATATATGACGCTTTATCCCCCAATTACCTTAGGATTCCTCTTATCGCTACAAAAACAATTTTCTTTTTACGTCAGTCTTATAAAGTTAATCATTAAAGTATGTCATATTAAAGTAACAACACACATGGAAAGCAAACCTATCAGACACAGGTATTTATATTTAAAGATTTATATGCACTTATGGAAATCATATGGGGTCATAAACTTTTCTGTCAAATGCAGAGAATTTATTGTTAAAATGTATTGGGTTTTGTTGTTGTTTCTAATGGCACTTGCCATGGACAAGATCGCTGATGGCCGTCAGCGATTTTAAGCCGAATGAGAGTCTCTCATTTTTGAAGTAGCGCCAACTAGAGCCAAGAGTACGACTTAACTACTCCCTCACTTGCACAGCCCTTTTTATAGGGAAGCACATCCACATACCTTACAGATAGAACACAGAAGATCAACCATGCCCGAACCGGGACTCCCAGAACATGAGGAAAACGTGCTACTCCTGTGCCAGGATTCCGGAGGGTTATAAGCTGGTCATAATGTAATTATTGCAGTAAAATAAGCTATCTATTTTAAATATCAATTAAATTATTACTCACCAATATGAGAAATATTCCACTTGCAATAAAGAAAAAGGGATCCGAAAAGTTTTTGAAAGTTCAATGAATTAAAAAAAGCATCGACAGAAAAACACCGCTAAAATGGATACCGAAAAACACATTAGCAGCCACTCCATACAAGAACCAATCCTTTCTTGAAAATTCTTATGATTAAATTTCATCGTAACCAGTTCCTGTCGAAACTACGCCACGTTGCACGAACACTTCATTGGCAGCGGGACAAGTGTGGCGCCCCAGCTATTTGGGTTTGACTGAACTGTGCTCGCGCAGGCGAAATCACGAGTTTATGACAGAGTAAGTACACTTACTTTTTCCATGAGCTGCAGATGCGACTGCAACTTGTCAAATTCCGAATCCATTCTGCTCTGCAAGGTCTTCCTTTCTTCTTCCACTTCTTCTTGGGCCTTTCATGAAACAGAGACGCTGTCAGTCATCATAACATGTCAGCCATTCAGTTCTACAAAATCATAACCTTCGGGAACAGAGAAAGCAGACGTACCTTTAGTCGCATTTTCAATTCTGCCTCCTTGACTTGGTTGTCGAGCTCCTCCTCCATCCGTTTCAGGTGTTTCTCGTGCTCTGTCTTCTCCCTGAACAAAGACGAAAACAATATTTTTAGTATGTGGCACAAATATGTGTCAATTTTCTGAGGGCAGAATAAAAAATGTTTGAATAAACAGCAATATATGTCTAAAACTTCATATATTTCTATGTAATACCTCAGCAAAGTATTTACTTTTTTTAAATTTTAATTTTACGACATTATAGAACAGAAAAACCTCATTGGTAGGGCGCTGCATTTGCACTTCCTAGGCTGCGAGGCCGAAATCTCCAACCGAAGACTCGCGCGCGCGCGTGTGTGTGTGTGGCTGGTGCACGTTAAATCTGTCGTGGTCACTAAGTCCTCCATGTTGAGAGTAATACCACTAAGGGTACTGGGTCAGAAGTGATCTCTCTCTGTTGCAGATCTAAGCTACACTCATATTCTGATTATTAAAAATAAAAATTCATGCATTTAAAGGCTGAAAACTTCAAAAAATTTCTGAATTTTAAATTTAAAAAATGTTACCAAAATTTCAGTTTTCCCTTAGAAAGCGTTTATTTCGAGAAATTGACCTTATTTTAAAGAAGCCTTTTATTATTTGCAAACAGATGAGCTCCAACTGCATTAGTTTTAAGGTAAACAGATAAGCACTGATATGCACGAGTATCCAGACGATAGAAAAGTCACCATATCGTGACAAGAAAACAGAAACAATACTTAAGACTGAAGTTTTATGACTGTAACAGAAACGGTGACTGTTTTACAGTGTATTCCCCGAGAAATTCGTTTTTGCGTCCCCACATTAGAATTCTGAATACTTAAAATTTATTGTAAATATACAGAAATGAGAATATGTTTTAATCGATATAAGGTGAACAAATTTCACTTTGAAATCCAATTCAAAGTGGATCTTTTGTCATTCAAACCAACTCGTAGTTCGTTGCCATGAAACTGAAAGACGGTAAATAGAAGAAGAAGAAAAATCTTTGGTCAACTACTTCTTTCACCTTCAGGAACTGAAATCAAAAAGTTCCCCTCTCTGAGGTGAGAAGTTTCCCTTATTACACCCCACCCATGAAAGTTCGAAAAGATCACTGAAAAAGGGTTGTACCTTGGTTATAAAGTTAAAACTACGTTTTTTTTTTTTTAAATACAGGTGGCATGATTTATTGGTATAATTTTTTGTTGATTTCTTACATCAATGTGACAGTAGGTTAAAACCTATTGGGTCGTTCGAAAAGTAATTTCGTTTTTTCTCGACAAAGGATTTAATTGTATTTTTTTATTCCAACTTCACACTTAAGCCGCATAACCATTATATGTCTTGAGAGGTGACATAGCAATACTTGTTTGTGAAAACGTTCAATTGATTTTGAGCAGTAGTTTTTGGTAGATGCCCTTTTAAATAGGGAAAGCAATAAGCAGCAATTTCGTCATATTTCACTTTTTTTCCTGTAGGAAAGGTAAAAACGCTGTTCAAGCCAGAAAGAAATTAACCGATGTGTATGGAGAAGATGCGTTGACAATACGACAGTGTCAGAACTGGTTTACAAAATTTCGATCCGGCAATTTTGATGTCGAAGATGCACCACGTTCCGGATGGCCGGTTGAAGCTGATAAAGACACGATAAAGGTAATAGTTGATGCAAACCGGCGAAGAACAACACGTGAGATCGGCGAGAGTTTAAATTTATTGAATTCAACTGTTTATGACCACCTGGAAGGCCTGGGTTTAACCTCGAAGCTCGATATTTGAGTTCTCCATGTCCTCACGGAGAGAAATTTGTGTTGTCGCATTGAAGTCTGTGATTCGCTCCTCAAATGTCACAAAAATGATCCACTCCACCATATTATCCAGATCTGGTTCCTTCAGATTATTATTTGTTCCGGGCAATGCAAAATTTTTTGGACGGTAAAACCTTAGTCTCAAATGAAGACGTCAAAAATCACCTTGGATTAGTTTTTGGCCAGCAAATACCAAAGATTTTATGAGCGTGGAATCATGCCTCTACCAGAAAGATGGCAAAAGGTTTTGGATCAGAATGGGCGATATATAATTTAATAAAATAATTATTCATTATACGAGGATCGTCTTTCATTTTCACCAAAAAAAACGAAATGACTTTTCGAACAACCCAATATATTTTGAAATAATTTCATTCATTGCTCTAATAGGATATTCCATGCAATCCAATTACTTTACAATTACGATTACTTTAACATCGTAATAATTATCGTTGTAAAACGTTCAAGTATATCCAATTAATCGGTGGTTCGTTTTCTTGGATCTACTTCTGGTTAATGAATGCATCTCAGATAAGGACAAACAGGCAGGTTGTTAACGTTACCAACTAATAGTTCGGGTCAGCTTTAGCCAAAATATCATGAAACGCTTCTTTTTCTTTCTTATAATGCTGCTATCCTTTGAGAAAGTCACGATACCCATTTTTATTAAAGCTGAATTACATCATGACAACCACATATACCAGTACAGTAATTGAATATTATTATACTGGTTGAGTGAAACTTTCTCTTAACCTTACCATATCTTTTTAATTTGAAAAACCCTGAAGTTATTAAGTCAGTAAAGTTCTACGAATTGTAGAGAATTAGAAGCGTAACTTTATATTATTCTGATGTATTCTGTTGATGATCAGGTGTTTGCCAAAAGTGGCGTAAAAGCAGACATAAAAAGAAAAAGTGGAGAAGAAAAGAAGAGCCTGCATAATATTCCACAGCTACAGTATCATTGGAGCATAGTTAGTAACTAATATGATTTACCAAATATTTTTTATGTCCGGAGATTTCTTTGCATTCCTTTAAATAGTGGTAAACAGTACCGATTCCCCCACAAATGCTTTTATTTTCCTGCATTCTTCCAATATGCTTCTTTCAATATGCTGGAAATCTCCCATGTCCATATAATGTTAATTACCAGTGGATGGTATCTTCTTATTTTTATTTCTGGATTAGGAATGAAATCGTAAATTACTCTTTTTTTTTCGTTTTTTTTTGGTTATATACCACCTGTGAAACAATTGTTGTTTAATTTCTTCTCTCAATTCCCATTTTAAGACATCATTTGATTTCGGAATAATTACATCCACACTCTTTTTCTGTGCCGCCATCTTTGCACACTGATCCACCTTTTCATTACCATATATCCCAATATGGGCCTTAACGCAAACAGATAAATACTGAGTCCAAAATGACTGTCTTTTTAGGGTTTTTTCCCTTCAGAATAAATGCTTTAAATTCAACCCATAATGATACAAATAAATGTAGCAGTTTCCTATTTCTTTTCCTAGCTCAAGAACACAATTAAGCTTTAATTACACTGAAGTCCCATTTTGAAACCCAGTAGGGTTATTTTGCAACAGACCTCGTAATTCATCATGGTCAGATGATGAGAACGGCACCTGAGCTGGCACCCCCTCTAGAAACATCCTCACTAGTGGGAAAGCATTTGGCTCCTCCTGATTTTATGTGTACCAGATCTGCTTACATGATTGTTCAATGGTAGAATTGGTGGATCAAACCTAAACCCTTCAGGCCGCGAAGACGAGACTCCACCACCACCAGAGTGCATCCATCGCTCAGGGGTGTATGGAATAATTTTCAAAATTTAACGTTTATTTGAGAGCGCAATGTGAAGAACGGGGAGGAAAATTTACAATACATATCATGGTAGCAAAATCTTCTCTAGAAGTAATAGAAAAGAATTAAAGTTTTCTTTTTGTTATTGTTTCTTATTGCCTTTTTCAAGCCCAATGACTGCTATTTAATTCGATTGAGCATCTCTTGTTTTTCATTTGCACCAACTAGGACCAAGTGTACGAGTTATCTACTCACAAGTCACAACCCTTTTTATCGATTGGACTTCATTCATTCATCCACAGAACGTAATTTAGTTTTGGAACATAGAACGATCACCTCTGAACTAGTACCCCCAGTGGTATTACTCCCGATATGATGACTTTGCGACCACGACAAATTTAACGTGCGCCAGCCAACTCAAACATGGAGAGTCTTCGGCTAGCGGGTTCGAACTCACAGTGCAAAGGATGCGAATCCAATGTTTAACCAGCAAGGCTATCTTCGTCCAGCTTTCTTTTTGTTGTTGATATTTATCCTGTCTAAAAATAACCACTAAGAGTCAGTGTCAAAGTCTCAACTATCGAGAAAAACTTCGATAGCCTTTGAGATAGAAGAAAGGGCAGGACGGGTTAGAGAACATAAGTGAACAGCTTTTGTTATCAGAGTCAACCACTTGACCAAATGCTTTGGAGTTCTGTGAACCCTTCTAAGGTATCTATTCGTTTACATTGTAGATGTTTTTTATAGACAATTTTTTTGACTAAAAGCTGTTTTTCCTACATCCATTTAAAAGAATAAAATTAAATTTTAAATATAAAAAATATACAAAACAATTTAAGCTTGATAAATAGCAACAGCAAAATCATTTAACAAATCTAAATAGCAAAACGTTGTAAAGTTTGAGGTAGAAAACGACTAATCTGTTGGGTTTTTGTTAATAATTAATGATTACGTTTTGCTAAGCCTTTTATTTCTAACTCAAACCTACCTTCCACATTAATTAAGGTGAATACTGTTCAGAAAATTATATTTCTTTTCTAAAGATGAATATTTTATCAAATAATCTTTCAAAACTGAGAATGAACAAGTTGCCCTCTAATGATGATGTCGTGTCCTCATTACAAAGGAAAAAGGGATGCAGTAGTTAGAATCCCTAAGCATTCGAGATCAGAAGTCTGATTTCTAGTTCATATGAAGATGACACTGAGATAACCCCGATCCCTTTATTCAGGGCTCTTTCACACACCTCACAGCTGGAACACGGGGGGAAGAATCCCCATGTAAGAACCCGAACCCGAACTCAGGACGCCCAGATCACGAGTCAGATCCACTACCCCTAGGTTGGGAAGCCAGCAAATTGTCTTCTGAATTTAAAAAGTAATATCTTCTATACCTTCGGTAACAAAAACGAAAACAGAAGAAAATTAAAGCTTGGAGAGATACTTAGGAAATCAAATTTCTGCTGTGAGAAGAACACTGAAAATGGTAAACTTTAATATAAGAAGAAAATCAAAATTCGGTGAACTGATCGGAAAATGATAAGAATTCATTTTGACTAGCAGTTATTTTTCTAATGGTAGCATTTAAAAAAAAGGTATGCTTCATTTATGAATTATATTCGACAACCGAGAAAATTTCGTGCTCTTCTTTTGAATATTCATAAACTATACAGACATTTTCGAAGAGGGAATAAGAAACTTGATTCACCAATTCGACAAATACTTCCATCTTTTTAAAGATTCGACATATGCTTCAATCTTTTTAATGATTATGTCAAAAAAGTAATTATAATTGTGCTAATCTTTTTCATGATTATGTCAAAAAGAAACTATAATTGTGCCTAATTTCTGGTAATAAATTCAATTTGGTCATTAATCTTCTCTGTTATTTTGTGGCCAATAAGAGATTAGGAAAAAAATAGCCTGTTTATAATAACAATCGAATCAGAGCTTGGAAAAAACAGCCTGTTTATAATTACAATCGAATCAGAGCTCGGAAAAAAAACAGCCTGTTTATAATAACAATCGTATCAGAGTTTGGAAAAAAACAGCCTGTTTGTAATAATAATCGAATCGGAGCTTGGAAAAAAACAGCCTGTTTGTAATAATAATCGAATCGGAGCTTGGAAAAAAACAGCCTGATTATAATAACAATCGAATCGGAGTTTGGAAAAAAACCTCCTGTTTATAAT
>JAOUZG010021179.1:1112147-1144249 GCA_026289955.1 Argiope argentata
CTGTCCTCAACTAAAGTCCATTCAATCCGAACCCGCTACGCTAAAAAAGTAACAATAGCTTACTCTTTATTCTTTCTTTAGTTTAACGAATTAGACTTTGATCCTGAATTTTATTCAGGTCTACCGTCGCAACAATAAAACTAAAATTAGTTATATTTACCCGTCAAATTCTTTGCATATTTGATGTATCATACTCATATTAATCACACAGACGAAAAAATAAATATGTCATAATTGGATTTCATCAAAATTTTTCAAGTAATCAATAATTTGGGTGTGAAAACTGCTTATTAAATTTTATTTACTTCGTACATTTCGTTGCCCAATTATCCTTTATCATAATTAAATTATCAGAAATCCATTTCTACTTTCTCTTATACATTGCATAGAAAAAACATTACAATCGTTGAAAAACTCGAACTCAAAATTTTGACGAATATCCATTTTTCTGATGTGTCTGAGTTCAAAAGAAAAATTGTTTGGGATTATGTTTGTCTGTCTGTGAACACGATAATTCAAAAACGGTTTGAACTGAAATCGTGAAATTTGGTTTACAAAATTATGACCAAATTTGTAGGTTTTTGTTAGACTTTGAAAGGAATCCATTTTCAGGAAGTATGTCTGTCTGTCTGGTTGTTTGAATATAAATGAATACATAAACACAAACATATCCATACACAAGCACGCATGCTTATACATACGTAAACATAAACAATCATAAATACACATATACATACATAAATACATATAAACATATACAAGCATAACCACACACGCTCATATATACATAAAATACACACTCACACATACAAACAGATACATAAAGTTACACTCATATGCATACATAAGACACAAACTCATACACACACAAACATGCGCATACATATACAAAGACGCACATACACACATGTATGGATACATATATATATGCATGAACAAACACAAGCACACATGAACAAACAGACACACATACATAAATGTATACTTACACACATGAACAGACATACGCAGATACATACACAAAGACATACGCGAACAAATACACATATGTATAAGTGCATATATACACACGTACATGAACAAAAACGCTCTTACTTACATGAACAAACACATACATAATAGTATACATACACACCTGAGCAGACATACGCAAATACATACACAAAGACATACATGAAAAAATACATATATGCATAAATGTATTTATACATACATGAACAAAAACACACTTACATACATGATCAAACACATACATAAATGTATACATACACACATGAACAGACATACGCAGATATTTACACAAAGACATACATATTTGCATAAATGTATATATGCATACATACATGAACAAGCACATACATAAATAAATTCATACAGACATACACATACATGAACACACAAACACACACACACACATATATATATATATATACATATAAAGAAAAACAGAAATCACAATTTAAAGAGGGGAGCGAATCTGAAGATAACTGCATTTTAAATACGCAATGCATCGAAATAGCGTGTGTAGTTTAACTCTATTAGGGGTTAAACATGTATGCTATCATACGATTTACAAAGGAGCGAGCCTAACAATTTCGCAAAGAGCTCGGAACAGACTGTAGTCAGCCCTGGCCCCGTTGCCCGAGTGGTTGTAACTTACGAGGTTTAATTCCCTCGGTGCCAAACAGCCAAGTTTCCGACCTACATTACTCACAAAAAAGAATTTGCCCTTTTCCCCTTCCTCCCTCTGCTTCTCTCGTTATAAATCAACTTCTCCGATAAGGATAAGTCGTGCTTCATAAGGAAAAGTGAACATTTTAGGAGTACATTTTCATACAGCGCTTTGATCTTAGCTGGAGAAGGTGAAAATAGTTGTATATTTAACAAATAAAACACTGTTAAAAATACAGGTAATTTCATAAAATCCGCTGATCGTTGCTGTCTCAATAAGGATCAACCATTTGAGAATTTCAACTGCAGAACATAAAACTTTTTGCCTGAAATAAATAGTAAAATATTCTTCACTTAAAAAAAATAATGGAATCTACGATCTCAAACTTCAAGTTATATGAGAATCTTATTTTTTTTAAAGTAAATATTTGCCTTAATTAATGTTGTGTTCTGTATAATGGCACTTACTGTGGACAAGCCTCCGCTGACGCAATCAGCAAATTTTAAGCCTAAGAAATGTGTCTCTTTGTTTTACTAGTAGCGTCATCTAGGGCCTAAAGAGTACGACTTAGCTACACATACGTCACAACCCTTTTTAGGGGGCGGACTACATTCATGCAAATTCATTTATACATCTCAGATCGCAATTTAGACCTGGAACAGAGAACGATCACCTCTGACCCAGTACCCCCAGGGATATTACTCTCGACATGGAGCACTTTGCGACCATGAACAGATTCAACGAGCACCAGTCGTCATACACTCAGGGAATCCTTTGACCGGTGTGGTTCGAACCCGTAACCTAAGGAGTACGAGTCCAACACTCTAGCAATCAGGCCATACCGGCCCGCCTTAATTAATTAAAGTCATTAACCAGTTAGATTTAAACGATCACTTGAAGAGAGACAATTTTCCTACAGGGTTGTCTTTCAAATTTGAGGAAAAAATGTTTATTCCCACCGTACATATGTACATACCGGGTGTTTCTAAAATGACCGGTATATTTGAAAAATCAATAAAAACTAAGCGGGGAGCGATAGAAATACACCCTTTGTGGAAATATGCTTGGGACAACAATAAATTTTCAGGTAGACAAACTTGCGAAATTAGTTATAATATACAACAATAGATGGCGCGGCTAGTAATTTGAAGGCGTGTGCTGTTCAAAAGATGGCAAGTTTGAGGTGGAAAAAGGAAAGGTTTATTCCTTAGAACAGAGGAATTTTCAAGTGCTGGAATTCCACCGCCTTGAACACAGTGTTGTTGTAACAAGACGAAGTTTTAAATGGAAATTTAATGTAACCAAAGGACCGAAAAGCGATACAATAAAGGAAAGAAACAACTGAAAAACTGGAGCAATACATCTGTTTTGCATGTGAATCCTTTCCGCCTGAGACGTTTGCACGGGGTTTTGCTTATTTCGTTCCGACACTACGCCATGTTATTGATAAGCATGGTTAATATTTGGAAAAGATCGTAGTTTCGAGTTTTCTAGACTGCAGCGCCATCTGTTCTCGTAAATTGTAACTACTTTTGCAAATTTGTGTGACTGAAAATTTACTGTTGTCCCAAGTATATTGCAGCAAACGTTGTTATTTCTATCCCTGCCCGTTTAGATTTTATTGACTTTTCAAATTTACCGGTCATTTTTGAAACAGCCGATATATTCAAGATATGAGGAAATACACGAATAACACTCATATAGTTACAATGGAATATTGATTTAAGGACTGGTAAAAGCTAGGAAAGGAAACAACAATTTAACATTATTCGAGATAGCTTATTAAAAGAAGGTTTATATTTGTATATAGAAAAAGAATATTTACTATTCAGAATTTAGCAAGACAAAATGTATACATTGAGGGTGGGAGATACATTTCTTCACGTGCTTTTTAACTGTAAGTTTCAAAAAATATAAAGTGAAATAAGGCACAAAACATTTGGTTGTTGCTGTTGTTTCTTATGGCACTTACCATGGACAAGCTCACTGAGGTAGTCAGCGATTTAAGCCTGATTAGAGTATCTTGTTTTGTAGTAGCGTCAACTAGGGCCAAGAGTACGACTTTTGTTACTCACTCATCACAGTCGCTTGCACGACCCCTTTTAACAGGTGGACACAATCACACACATTACAGAGAGAATATTGAAGAACAACCTTGCCAGAACCGGGACGCCCAGAAAAAAAATTTAATGATAAAAAAACAAGTTTTTAATGATAAATTTTTTTTAATAAATCAATTAAGTTTCTATTCTTAAATAACTTTTAAAAAAATTAAACATATTTTGAACAATATATTTCGAACAAAATAAAATTTAACCTGCAGGAAGGAGTACACTATGCGTGCATTTGAAAAACTAGATTTTATCAGCGCGTAGCCGTCACCTTGACAAAAGCTCAGACTGAAAGATTAAGTTAATTCTCACTGAAAACTAAATTGAAAAAAGTATCATTTTCAAAGCGCGCCTGTCAGAAATCTTTATCTTTACTTATAATAACGCTCAAGGTGTGTGTGTGTGTTTTGGCGGTCTGCAGGCCAGACCTTTCGAGCTACAGCTATTAAATTTGATACATGTATACCTTGGGGGCCGAGAATGTACATCTCGGAGCCCTTTTTAGAATAATTAATTAATATTTGAATTAATTTTTAAAAATAAGCGAAATGTTGGCTTTTTTTCGCTATAACTTCCGAAAATATTACAGCACAAAACTGAATTTTGTATCAAGTTAAAGCTAAAAAATTAGCTTTTCAACGATATTGATGTTTTGACAAATAAATTAAAATTCTATCTTTAATGAATTTTTAAACATTTAATTTAATCATATTTTTCAACAATTTATTTCGCATAAAATAAAAATAAAATTTTATCTTCACCAAGTTCTAAAAAAATCAGCTTTAAATAATATATTGCCAAAATATTTTCAGAAGTTCTGATTAAAAAAATAAGTTAATTACCACCAAAAATATAACAGAAATATATAATTTTCATCAAGTGATTATAAGAAATGAAATAAATAGGAAATGTGACATTTTTTAAACAATAAATGTAAGAGAAAATTTTTCTTGATCCTTTGCAATATTAAATTTATTAATTCAGTTAAAGAATTAAAATAAATAAAAATAAAAATATATTTCAAAAGTGCGACAGTTAAAACTGAAAAAGAATTTTTAGAAAAGCACCAAACGATAATCTTCTGAGAGCGAGATTGATTATTGAAAAGTAAGAAATCTTAAACGAACTAGAAGATGACGACATTTTAAAGAAACGATGAACAAACAGCAATTGATAATAAGTAAAAGTAAAATATTTTTGGCAGTCGTGTTTTTTTTTTAAATTTAAAACAATAAGACATGTTTTGAATAGTTACTTTTACTTATGTGAAGAAGATATATTGTGCACATCAAAGAATTCGCTTTCATGATTGTAATTTATCTCCGCATTTTAATGAATCACGCGAAATAAAAACGCATCTGCTTTCAACGAAGCCAACGTGATATTTAAGCTATACTGGTAAAAGTAGGTCAGCTATTTGAAAACGCATCTTCTTTCAAACAAGCATACGTAATAATTAATAATGCAAAATTTGTAAAAGCAGATAAAAATATTTTTTACCCGCATATTTCGGAGACATCAAAACTTTCTAACAAAAACAATAACATGTTCTCAAACGAGAAAAAATAAATCAACTATCATTCAAAATTAAACATAAAAATATCATTTTCAGCACGTTTTGGAAAATAAATGGATGGAAACGTTTTCTATGATTTTTTGCTATACATATATTACTAATCTAACTAAACAGTTTTATTTAAGGCAAATATGGCTGAACATCTATAAGGCATCTTCTGTAATAGGAGCCCAAAATCTAATTTTTTAATTTTTTGGGGAGAGACACAAATCTCTTAGCAATTGGTCCAAGTGAAATATATAATTAGTAGATCTAGGGAAAAAATGTTGATGAATAAAATTTTTACATATATCATCTGCTCTGTGAATCATATTTAACAAAATATTCTACTGACAATAAGTTCTTAAAATAAAAAAAGTAGCACGCCAATCAACTAAATCAATCATCAAACCTGATCGATCTATGAAAAATTCAATATAACTATTCATAAAAAGTGGCGATTTTAGATCACTTTATCAAGATCTCAAAAAAAGCCAATCAGAGTTACTCTTGAATAATTGGCCTAGAATATGAAAATGATGATTGTTCTGTTCTTGCAATATTCAGAACTGAATAAATCAGCCAAATTTGAAGAAGATAGAAATGCCTATTTATTTTTTTAGAAGTTGAAATATTAAGAATATTTTACAAATATGAATCTATAAGACCAAAGGAATTTAAACCAAAATTTTTTGAAATATATTTATAAACCTAAATAATATTATTGAGAGCATTTATATACATCTAAAAATAAAATTAAAAACTGAAGGTTTCAATTAACCTGTGAAAATTTTGCTGAATAATTCCTAGATATCTTATAAATTATAAAAAAAAGTTATAATGTTTCAATTTCTGTACTGAAAATAAAACTTCAATGTCGAACTATTCTGCTTTCAGTTCTTAGTTTTATTTAAAAACATGCTTTGATTGAGTAAAGAGGTCTTTATATTAATTGAAGTTTCTTCGTTTTCAATTTAATTTAAAACTGAATTTTACGTGCACTGATAGAAAATCAGAGAGAGATGCGGACTTCAAAGATAGGACTGCTTAAGGCCTACATAATACTATAAGTGAATTATATAACTATCGAAATTTGAAGCTTAAAAATATTTTGCTGAAATACTTATTATGAGACCAAGTTATCTAAAAAAATTGATTGAACCCTTTAGTCAACATTAATACTGGCGAACCGACTGGTCGACATCGGCGGTTAGTAAAATAAATATGAAATGTAATATCTTGCGGACGTTCGTGCCAAATTGTAACTTTTTGTTGATGATAAGTCACCAAATGTGACAATCATTTTTAGCACCTTTTAATAACCCCAAAAGTGATAAATGTCGATTTTCTGTCCGTTCATTTTGTGGCTTCAAAAACATCAAACCAATACATCATGTTCTCACATGATAAAAACACTTTAACAACAATAAAAAAATGTACAACATTGCCATTGAACTTTGAATTTCCTTTGAAACCTTTGAATTTCAAATTAAAATTTTTATTTTTAAATGATTATGTTTGCGATAAATCGCCAAATGTGGCAACATTCTGTATTATTTTATAATAACCCTAAAAGCGACAAATTGATGCCTCCAACACCTCAAACCAAAGCAACATGTTCTGACATGATAAATGCATATATTGTGTAGTGCACATAAGATTTGAATACTTAACGATTCTATTTTCTGAATTCATATTTTTAGAAAGTATGCTCGACTTAAGTAAAAAAGTGTTTGCTTTCATTGGTTTAATCACTTCCGCTTCAATTCAAATTTAAAATTTAGAGAAATTCAAATTTGAAATTTAGAAACTGAGAGATGCATTGTGCAATGAACAGAAGGGTTTAGGTTTTCTATGATAATATGAGTTATACGACTACCTAAAATTTGGAGCTTAAAAATATTTTGCAGAAGAAACTATTAAGAGAGGAAGTTAGAAAAAGTACTGAATCGAAACTTGAAGCGAACAATAATCCTCGTGAACTAACTGGTCACCAAAGGCGACTAATCTTTACAATAATTAGAGACAGGTCTTATCTTATAATTTTTTTGTCTATTTATTTAGATTTCGAGCAAATGATTGTGCATCTTTTATGGGAGGGATTTCCATCAAAATATAAATAAAAAGATGTATTCTTGAAAATTAAATAAATATTTTTGAAAATCATTTAATAAAACAAATGTAAATTTTTTTAAAGTTTTTTAAGTTATAAAAACATAATATTGAGAAACAATAGTTCAATTTTAAAATTAAAAATTTTCCAAAAAAAAAGAAAAAAAAAATATTTTATATCTTGAATTACAAATTATATAATATTTTATACAATTTTAAAATTTAATTAAATAAAATAATGAATATTATTAACCGAATTGACCGTTTCTTCTTATATTTTGACAAACAGAATATATTCGATTACGTCTTTATAAGGACATGATTCACAATATTTACGAGGGCAAATCAAAAAGTCTTGGCGCCTATTTTTTAAAGCCAAAATACAGCTGTGAATACAAAGCGAACATATGCATTCCCAGCAGTAAACGTTCCTTGAACCGTAACAGCCGTATCTGCCTTTTGCTCCGATGAGTGGCGCTGCTATCAGTCATTTAAGATGGCGGTCGTTCTTCAGACGTCCACAGCTTATGAGCAGCGAAGTGTTATTCGTTTTCTATGGAGCAAGGCGCAAACACCCATAGCAATTCACAGGGAAATGCACCCCACGTAGAGGGAAAAGTGTCTCTCTTTGAAGAAGTGTTCAGTGGTGGTGTCGTGAGTTTCAAAAAGATCATAAAAACTTGCATGAGAATGAAAGTTCACCAGGTGAATCTGGTACACCCACCTTGGAGTCCAGACCTTGCCCCTAGTGATTTTCAGGTTTCCGGTCCACTGAAGAAGTTTCTGGAAGGACAGAGATTCACATGTGACGAAGAAGCCAAGGTGGTTCCATCGGCAGCCGGAAGAATTCTACATCAGGGGGATCTCTAATTTAGTGCTGCAATGGGACACATGTCTGAACCGGTGTGGTGACTATGTGGAGAAATAATGTAAGGTACACTACGTATATTTGTAAATATCTGTATGTACCTGTTTTTGGCGAATAAAAAATAGGCGCAAAGACTCTGATTTTCCCTCATATCGTCTCTTAACCTGTTGACAACTTTTATTAACAACTGTTAACAACTTTTAACCTGTTGACAACTTTTGTTCAACTAATTTCACAATGGGGACAAGGGAACGATAAAATTATGAAGACAAATTTCCATAACGAAAAATATCTTCGCGATTATTGCAGTAGTAGTAGTAGTTGTTACTTATGGCACTTGCCATGAATAAGCTTCGCTGAGGCATCAGCGAGTTTTAAGAAGAAAGCATGTTTCTTGTTTTGAAGTAGCGCCAACTAGGGCAAGAGTTCGACTCAGCTACTCACTTATCCCAGTGGCTTGCATCCCCTTTTTGGAGGAGGGCACATTCATACACCTTATAGATAGTGAACAGAAGAACAACCATGTAAGTGATCGAACCCGGCACGCTGAGCTCTCGAAGAAGACGTACTGCCGAATGCCGACATTGCAGCAGCAGTTCATGTACGACGAAATATTTCGTCACAACCAGTTAAAAGTTCAAATTAAAACCATATTTATGTTTCGTTAATTCGTCACTTGTAAATATTCCAAATGGTGATATCGGTATCATTTCGAAAGAAATATCAGTTTGTAGGAGATTCCAGTCTCCTTTAACAGTGAAAACAAAATACGCTTTACAAATGAAACTGTCAAATATTTTGTTTGTTAAGTCTCCTGGTAAAGATGATAGTTGTACGTACATAATAATGACTTCTGAACAGATGTAGTGTCAATAATCCTAGGATTTAGAGATAAAAATGAGGAGCCCACAATATTGTTACAAGCGGGCGAACGTTCGCCGAAAGATAAAACGTTGGCGACACTTCACAAGGAGCTTCGCTCCAGCCGAGTTGATTTGGCGAGGGGAATATTTTGGTTGCCCCCAGACAGTTCCTGGTGTGCCGCGTTGCTTCGCGTGCGCGCTTGCTCGGCTATATAAAGGACAGGCTGCCGTAGTTTCCTCTCAGAAGAGAAGCGTCTCGCTGGACTAGCGGATTACTATTCTCCCTTGTTATTAGTGAGCTGTTTACGTTTGCTGTTAACACTGTATTATTGAGCTCGCTGTGATTTACTGTTTGCTGTGCTATACGACAGCTGTTTTGCAGTCTGTGTTTATTGTGTGTAAGGCTTGTATATTGTTTTATTTAGTGATTTCAGTGACTGTTTTATTATTTTTATATTTTCCTTTATCAAGTCATTTTGTAAATAAATTTGTTTGTGCTGTAAAGTCCATTCAATCCGAACCCGCTACGCTGAAAACATAACAATATTCTATAGCTCCATTTTGACTCGTTCTTTTGTTCAGTTCGATAATCTACCACGGAGAGCAGAAAAAATCGAGACATAAGTCCCTCTCGTCGATAGTAGTTAATCAAAATCTTTCTTGAGAACTTTCTCGTTCTTTATGTTGTTATTGATTTCCTACTGCTTTTTTATATGCGTACAGTAGTCTTCGGGTAGATTAAAGCGTCCTTATTCGACATCGCGCATGTTGGTCTTTCCAGTATAGTATAAACGATATCATTAGAACGGTCATGGATAAACAATGAAGTGATGTATAAATATAAATGGCGCAAAAATAAAAAGCACATAAGTAGTGCCTTGCCATAGTTTTTCTGAAAACTGATTTTCATATCTTACTTTCTTTTTGATCAATGCAGCTCCACATAGAATAAAGACAGTTCCGGGACACATTAAAAGATTGGCTGTGGATAATGTATGCATAGCCAATTTTCTTTTAAATCAATTGTATATATAATTATTGCTCGTCATTTTATTTATGTATAGAAATTATGAGAAATGCGCAAATTTGAGGACCGAACTCGCAACGTTAGGGTTTGTAGCCGAGTACCATAGCCACTATACAAAAGTGGTTTATGAAGCTTTCACAACACACTCTTTCACCAGTGAGACGAAAGATACAAGAGTGTGTGAGTTGGTTGGCTGTGACTTCTAATGCACGTGAACCACTTTTGTTGCCGGTAGAGGGCTCCACAGCAGCTATACGAAGTTGCTTATTCAAGGTCGCGGCTCGCCATTGTGGGGAATGCGTAAGTTGAGGACCAAACTAGCAACGTTAGAGTTTGTAGCCGAATAGCATAGCCACTAAACAAAGGTAAATACTTGTGAATGGGGGATGTTATCTGGTTTATGAAACTTTCACCACAAAATCTTGGGTGGATGAAGGATGCAAGAAATCTAGAAAATAAATAAATCTCGTTTATCCATCGATAACGGAAGTTTATTTCAAAAAACAGGTAGCAAGACACTACCGGAAACCAAATATAGCATGAACAGAAATCAACAAAATATGCAAACAAACCATTCTGAAACTACAACAATAGCAACCAGTTGGAAGCTTAAGAGCTCATTTAATAATCAGCGCTCCATTAAGCCTTTAATTTAACAATAGGATATAAAATTTTCTATTAGAATTTGCTGATCTCGAACCCTAAAAGATATCAATATGCATTTAGTAGTTTCTAGGACAAATTTATCATCAGGCCACAGATCTTTGGCGGATCATCTATTTGCAAAAGAATCTAATTTTTATGAATATATAGGGTGATTAGCAGATAGCGCTAGGCCGGAACTCCCAATCTTATGGTTAGTAGCCGAGTATCATTCCAATCAAGCAAAATGGACCCTTCAGCTCGAAGGATATTAATTGGCTTATATAACAATCACCACAGAGTATCAACTTTTGAAAATGAAGAATATGTATCTTCTTAACATGAATTTAACTTTAACCATTATGGAACATTTGATGGATTCTATCATGAACGGTTTGACAAAATAAATTCCCTCAGCAGTGAAATTGTTTACATATATCACATTATAAAATTATTTCAAGGGATTTGATGATAATTTCTCATGTTCAAAAATGGTAGCTAAATGAACTAATGGATAGTTTCCCATCCCCTTCTTATTAGAAAAACATATTTCGCTGCTTATACTTTGCAACATAAAATAACCCAAACAATAAAAATTATACCTGAGCATGTAAAAACAATATTTATGAAAGTAAAAACATTACTACAAATACAAATTTTTAAAAATGATGTTGAAATACACTAATCAAATAATAAGGAAATTTATACCTTTCAAGCTCAATAAAACTTCCTGAGATAGGGAAATGGCATAAAAGGGAAAGATAAATTTAAACAAAGATGAAATTTTATTTAAATATGAAGACAACTAAATTCCTTATAGGGACTGGATTGGTATCCCTTAGGATTCAAGTCTGAACCCACCCCCCCCCCAGCCAAAGACTCCATTTGTGTGGTGGCTGGTGAATGTTAAATATGTAGTAGTTAAAAAGTCCATGTTGTGAGAAATATGGGTCAGAGGTGAACAGTCTCTGTTCCAAATCTTGAATAGAAGAAGGAGGTAGAATGGTATAGAAGAAGAAAAATACCTTTTTTTAATGTTCATTTATTTATTACCTACTTACACCACAAAACTACACATATACACGCCTCTCATACCATACATGTATTTTACAAATCAAATGATTTATGGACTTAATACATACAATGAAATGAAAACAAATTAGTGCTGATTTCAAATAAAACAAATTATTTTTTTAAAAAATCAAAACAAAATATAAACTGTATACAATAATCTAAAATTTTGCTTTATGATACAACAAAACATTTCCAGATCTATAAAATCTATACATCACAGTATTGCACTCAATGATTGAAACAAAAGTTAATACTTGTGACCAAAGTTTTCCCCAAAATGATGGAATGAGATGAATAAATAAATCAGAATCGAAAGAGTTAATTAAAAGTTCATAAAATGTCGTTTTTGTAAAACCTACATAGCAAAAATAATTTTGATATATATTACATTGCTTTTCCAATATGGCAAACTGGACTACCCTATTTTCTAAAAGCTCAAAGGACTGTCAAGATCTATAAGATATAGAGTGGGGTAACATCCAGTAGTGGTAGAATCGAAAAGAATTCGTTGTTAGCAAGAAAGAATGATATTGTATGAACATGGCTACTTTGAGAAAGTTGTAATATAGATAGATAAAAAAAAAAGGGACAATAAATTAAAAATACAGGCAAATTACCCATATTAAAAATAATTTCAAGGACTGATTACAGAATTTAAACTTTTCTTGTTACAAAATGTTTCCTATAATTTAATTAAAAACATTACCTTAATTCCTTCCAGTTGCTTTTTTATAATCTGGATTGGTAAAATTAACTTATAACACAAATATTTGATATATATAAATTACAATCATTTCAATTTTGATTATAAAAAGGACAAGAACACATTAATTAGAAATTAAAAGGCTTATAATTTTTTTTTAAGAATAAAGACAAACAACTTCCATAAAAAAAAACATGATATAATAAATAAAACTCAACAGACTTTTCATACAAAAAAAATAAATAAAAAAAATGAACTGAACATTCATTTAAAACCTGCAACAATTCTGAGAAAAAATTAACTTAGATTTTAGCCCCAGTAATTATTTTATAAATTATGTTTTATTCATAAGCATAGACAATTGTTAATTTTTTTAACTTCCTCTAGAATTAGAATAAGTTTTCAGATAGACCCAAAAAGCATATTAGCACAAGGTATCTATATAAAGCAGATTTTAAATAATCAGAAACTACTATTTTAAAGAAAAGTATATTATCTGAATAAATATAAGAAATATCACAACATTATAATTAAAATTATAATCATGTTTGTAAATTTCTTTCACACCAAATGATATTGATAATTTTGATACCATGATAATTTTTTTATCTGAAATTGCAGATTATAAACTTCAATAACGAGACAAATAAAAAGAATTTGATTTGTTGAACATTTGACTTTAAAAAAAGATTATTAAAGACTTAAAAAAAACATTTAGGAAAATTAGTTCATATATACATAAACATACAAATATACTGATATGTATATCTAAACAGTCCTGTATAATACAAAAAAAAAAATCAATAGTAAAGTAACAGCAACCAAAGAAAAATTCAAAACTTCTCTTTCACAAATTATATAAAAAGAAATTTTCATTCACTCGTTGTCTTTAAAATGTACATCGGTTTAAATAAAGCAAAACTAATCATTGAAGGAAAGGAAAGAGGAATCCAGAATTGGATAAGCACAGCAGAATTAAATACTAAGATCAG
The DNA here is from genome assembly GCA_026289955.1 of Argiope argentata. NCBI lineage: Eukaryota > Metazoa > Arthropoda > Arachnida > Araneae > Araneidae > Argiope > Argiope argentata. The sequence continues at coordinate 1,125,767 of JAOUZG010021179.1, forward strand.
CACCTCATGAAACATAGAACATCTTATTTTTCAGTACAAGAATTTAATTAATTCTTATTAGTTTTAAAGTAAAACTTTCTTTCATCCAACAAATACATAATTAAACTTGTAATTCTTATTTTTATATCACTTATTAAAAATTTTTTTTTTATATAAAACAAAAATTACTTGAATTACATAATCATTTTTAAATAAAGAGGAACTAAATTAATCATTTTAAATTTAGTATCTTCCATTTAAAAAATACATGGAAAACCCTGTATGTCGCTAAAAATTATTCGAAATTAATAACTGACAAAATTACAAAACACTTTCAAATGAATGAATGCTTTTTCTCAATTATTGCAGTCAATGAACAATTGCACTCTACTATTTGAGCATTTGAAAATTATTGCAAAATGTTTTAAAGTGCTTATGCCCAGTCAAAGGTTATACATACAAATCACTCAATTTCAGATTTAGAGAACATTTTCAAAGAAAAATACTGATCTAAATTCATAGTATGACAATCTCACCTTTTTTTCCATAACTAAATTACATTTACTGAGATTTTTAGTAACTAAACAAACATTCCAAACAAATGACTATGAATTTTAAAATATTTAACTTCTGATTTGACAATTAACACTAGAGCAAATTCAAAAGCACCACACTTTAAAACTTGGTTAAACTCCAGGCACTTGCTTATCATACCACAATATAAATACATTGGGCAGTATTCAAAAATAAGTCCTTTACACAGAATTTACCTTGCTTAGACACCAAAACTTTCAATATTCACACATATATGTGAACAGCATCCAAAGTGTTCATTAAGTAACACACAAAACAGCAAAAAACAATGATTGCAATAAATACATTAAAAATATTGAGATAGCTAAGAATTCTGAAAATAAATTTTAACAGCGCAAAGAAAAAAATCTATTTAAAAAAATCTCCACTGCAAACATAATAGAGGCTTAAAATTAAAAATAAAGGTACTTTCGTTGCTAAAACACGTTAAATAAATCAATATCTAAATTTTAAATCAAAGAAAAGTACTACTGACATTACAGCACAATAAACAATGTCGCCTTTCATTCTTAAAAACTTGCAATTTCAGAAAAAAATGTGCATGTAAGTGCTTTATAACTGTACAAGTCATACAGATAAAATGTCACACTTTATCACACAACACTCTTTGGAGAATCACAATTCATGCATAATAATGTAAGTACAATATCAAATCAAGAGGAGAAATTCATAAATCTGTGCAAGAAATTCCACTTTCAACATACTGAAAGAAAAACATTTATTTGAAGCTAAAAAAATGGCTTATTGAAAATAGAACTGAAGATCTACAGGATTGCCATTTTAGAAGTAATATGTGCGAATCTAATCAGAGGCAGGCTGTGCATGTTATTTTTATCCATGTATTTGCACATAAATACTTATTTATAGTAAAAAGGAACTCAATGTTTTATTTTCCTATTAATCAAATAATAAAAAGAACAATAAACAGCTAATGTCTTATGAAATTAATTTGAAGCACTTTTTTCTGTTTGTAAAAATAAACAAGGAAATTAACCCATTAAAACTTAACATTCTTTTTATGAAAAAAGTAATCTCATTTACTTTACTAAATCCACAGTACTTTCCCAAATTTCTATATATTTTTCAACTGACATTATCTACATTTGAAATTGATATATCATTTTTTGATATATCATCAGTTTTTTTTAATACTTTAGATATTTTACGACATTTTCAAAAAATTTCAAATACATAACTACGAAAAGGTTTTTAAATGATTTTGCATACATTTTTTAATAATTTTTTGAAAAGCAATAAAGGGTATGAGTGATTTTTTACTAAACAATTAATCTTGACTTTTTTTAATTAAAAAATTTAGGTATTAACAGCATAATCAACTTTTAAGTGAATATACAAAACTCCTTCCCAAAAGATAATTACTTTAAAAAAATGTTACAAGGATTGAGCAGATATAATATATATAGGGAGGAAAGCTACCTACAAAGAAATAAGCCGAAAAACTTCAAGTAGCATTCGTTGATGCCATTTATATTTTACATATTCAGAAAACTTATGCACTGCAACAAATAATAAAATCAATAGTATTAGTTTAAAAATAATACAAAAACCAATATATTACATTAAAAAAATGTTTCGGACTTCGAATTTCAATACATTCTTAAGATCTCATGCTAAAATTTAAGTTTTGTATGACTTCAATTCAATTATTTTTTAAAAATTAATATTCGAATTTTGCTTTAAAAATTATATCTTTCTCTCAAATCCAAGCCTATATTTCAGATTAAAATCATAGCTTTTCTTTTTTTTATTGTCAATAAAAAATTACTCAAGATCCTAGTATTAAATGTTATAAAATTTCGAATTTCAAATATGTAATTTAAAATTTGTTAAATGCATCCTATTCATAATGTTATAAAAATACATAAATGTATCATATAGGTAAAATAATAATAATAATAATTGCAAAATTGCATGTCCATCTGATCGGAAAATTTTTAATGATGAGAAAATACAAGATTCATTGCCTGAAATAACATATCTATTTTTAAGCATATTCCTTTTCTAGCCCCACCACCAATACAAAAAAAGTAATGAAAAATTGACTTTAATTATCACAAATAGAGGCTCTAAGTTCCATGACTCAAGGAAATGATCTCAAGGAATCACATAGATGTTTCAAATTCTTTTTGAAAACCTAAGAATATCTTTAATTTTAAATTTAAAAAAAAACTTGGGAAATTTAAATATATACAATTTTTTAAATCAAATTCATCATTCTAAATATATATATACATACTGTTGTCTCTGAGATACAAGAAACAGTACATATATATATATATATACAAAATTTTAAAGTCAGATATTGGAAATAATGGGGAAAATTATATTCAAACTCATGTCTCATGGGTGAAATTGCATGTATATGAATGAAATCAAAACTGAAGATGGGGGACAGAGACTTTGGCGAAAACATTGAACACAACCATATTCTCAACTATCACATTCGTACCCTTACATTAAATCAGCCTGCCCCTGGCTGTACATGTAATATATCTGCGGTAGAAACAAAAAAAATGCATCTTCTCTTGTGACTAGCTTCACATAATTGGCAAACTTAGGAAAATCAATAGATTGTCTCCATGCATGCAGGATAGGGCCACACAATAGCATTCATTGTTTGCTAATTACTTAAAACAACTTTGAGCTAAAAGGTGAAAAATCAACACCAACCACTCTGTTATATACAGGGGGCGATCAAAAAGTTTGCAAGGGAGCAAGTGGCTAATGTGAATATAAGTCTCTCACAGTGGTTCTTTGGCAAAGAGTTTTGTCAAGATCAGAAAAATTCTGGCTTTGTTTAAGGTTCCTCCTCCTCAGGGTTATCGGAATCCAGAAATTCCACATGAGTAAATGGAAAATGACCCACTTTACCACGCAGTTCACCTTCCCACTGTCCATTGATATTCATTTTCGTTACTTTGATAATATCTCCAATCTGTTTAAAAAGAAAAAGTTATTGAACTCATTCATCTTATAAATACACATAAATAAAGAGGATTGTATAGCTCTAATAAAAATAGCCATATTATATTCTATAAAGAATAAGTGCCTGACATAAATTAACTAATTCTGAATAAAAAGAGTGACTAGCATTGAAGTAAAAGCATTTTCAAACAATTTTAAATGGGATAAAATTATATAATATTTTACATTTTCCTATTTATTTTATGTTATTATCATGTCAGAACTTGAGATGTGTGGCATCAACAAAAATGTGTGGGCAATAAATTGAAATGTTTTTTTATGTGCACATGTATTTCAAAAAATCAGCTATTAATAGTGTGCTACCATTGCATTTACAAAAGCTCCAATTTCAAAAAAAAAAAAAAAAAAAAAAGTTATTAACTAAAACTTAGAAAAACCAAACCTAGAAAAATAAACCAAATAAAACCTAGAAAAATGCCAGTTTGAGCACATCATTATATGAAATGAAATAAATAGGAAATGTGATATAATAAATGCAACAAATTTTTTATCATCATTAACAATACTAAAGTGGCTTAATCAATGGAACAATTAAAATGAATAAAAGCATATTTTAACATGCATTAGCATGTGATGCTTGGCCATTCATGAAATTATGTTCTGACACGATACACTGAAATATGCATAGCAGATTTAAATTTATACTTTGTTTATTTTTGATGACTTTTGTTAATTCTAAGGCTGAATAGGTTTTTAAGTTCTAGACATATTGCAAGTCCCTTTTTTTTTTTCCTTTTTGAAACCATTGATTTTTAATCTAATCATAAATATAAGATGAGCTATAGATCAAAATGTCTTTGCCAATAACAAACTACCAGAAGAAAAATAGTAGTGAAAAATATGGAAAATTGCTTAAGTTGCTTAGGTATTTATGCTTAAAAAATTTACTTACAGATAGCATATTTCTCACTTAAGTTAAAGGTTCTATGACTTCATAGGCATTTTTGTTTAATAAGAATAAATTACAATTCACATAAGATAAAGTTTACTTTATTAACACTCAAAGAAATTATATATAATCTCGAATCAAACATTAACATAATCTCAAAATTATTTGTTATAGAACAGAACTAGATAGTGATAAATAAAACATTTTACAAATTGGGATGTTTAAAGATAGAGAAAGTAAAAAATTCAAAGTTCTAGACTAATGCTCACTTCTGAATAAGAATATATGGCATGAAAAATGGGCCTTTTTCAATATGATTAAAAGTCCTTCAATAGCATTATATTTATATATTACAAATATTTTTAGGAACAAAAAAATTATTCACCATATACCCAGAACTTTGTGAATCTTAAAGAACTATTATGAAAACACAGGGAAGAATGTATAAACTTATATGTAGTATGCACCAATTAAAAATGTATAATTCAACAGTAGTATTTGAAAAAAGGTATACATAGAATGCATATGAAAAGAGACAAGCAGTAAGTGATTGGTGTGGGGGATAGTCAGATAAAATTAATCTGATTCTTATTTATTAGTGTATCATCATCATCAAAAAAAAAAAGCTCAGAAATTACAAAACTTTGATTTCTATAAGTATAAACTTTTAAACAAATCTGAGAAAATTTATACAAAGAGAATTGAGAAAATAAAGTCAGAGATAAAAGGAAAAGCACTATGATAAAATATATATAAATCCCTTTTGTATTATTTTCCACATATAAACAAATTATCAAATAGTCCAAAAGAAATTTATAGCTAGAAAAGATTTATAACCATAAATGTACTGCAAATATATTATTAACATATTGTCTGTATGTAACAAATAAATACTCAGAAACAAAAGAAAATACGAATAAAAAAATTTACCTCCAATTTTAAAGCAGTTTTATCATAAGCATTTGGAACTCTAGCTTGTTTCACTCTTGCTAGTGCTGGCAATATTCTCTGTAAAACAAATATTCATACATTGAAAAATAAAGTAAAATGATACAAAATTATTGACTATTTCAATTTTTAAAATGATAATAAGTATTATAATAAACTATATCATTTAGCATAGAAGTAAAGAAATCTGATAATATATAGTAACAAAAATAAAGAGTGCTTCATAAACAATGTTTCATATGTTGCCCCCATTATTCAAACATTTAGTACATTCTTAAAACACATTTTGAAATTTCAGTCATAAAAGTTTACTGCAAATAGTCAAAACTATATTTCAATTTTAATCATAATAAAGCTATGGAAGTTTTGTTTTTCAACATGTTTCCAGTAAGGAAATAAAAGGAAGTCATGGTGTTCAAATGCTGAAAGAATAGCTACAAAATTCTAAGAAGTATTTTCATTTGAATCTAGTGCGAGGCTAAATGTTGCTATGGAGAATGCCACTAATTCTTCACATTTGTTATAGATTGTCTGTTCAGAACATTGCCAAATTTAGAAAAATAAAGCAGAAATTATGATGTTAGTAAACATAAAACCAATCAAAAGTATGTCTTGCTTTTCCAAAGTAAATAAATAAATGAATTATTATAATAGATAGATTAACTAATATTTTGTTGAAACTGAAGTTTAATATCTCTTTCTACTAGGTATTCAAATGCATCGATAAATCTTGATCTTATTGTGTTATAATGTACTATGGAAATTTATTACTACTTCAATGAAATTAAGAGAAAAGCTCATCTTTTTACTTTTTTGCATGTTTATTCTTTCAACATAATATCACAATTTCTTATATTCTAAAATCAAAGTTTCATAAAGAACAGCATTCACAGACACTTTTGGCACAATGCATTAAACAATTCTTTTGATGAGAGCCACCCAGTTGCATAAATTTCTAATGAATTGAAATTCTTTAAATATGAGCATCAGTATAGCACATAAACTACTTATTCTGTCTTTGCATCAATCATTGGTTCTTCCTCAAGATAAATTATGAGAAAAATTCAACAAGCTTTTTCAACCTATAATATTCCCCCATTCCTCATTTAATAAATATATAAAAAAGGAAGGAAGGAATGAAGGTGTTCATATGAGTATGCTTCAGAAATGCAGTTCTTAGCTTTTGCTGGAATATATATAGACCTAACTTTTTGCATAAAAATAAAACATTCCATTGTATGAATTTCATATTTGGTAGAATTCTGATCATTTGGAGCCGTTACAAAGACATTCTCCTTAAATCAGATCCATCACAGAAATAGCGAACAAGAGTGAAAGGAGAGTGTAAGGTTCAAAGTTAAAGCCAGTATCGTCATTGCTTTTAGTCAATATTGTCAAAACTTTTTCTTTCTGCCCTGTATATTTCAATCTTTACATTTTGAAACATAATTGTATTTCCTTTATAAAAGAAAAACTAGATTTAACTTTTTTTAAATGCAACTAATTAAAACTCAGATTGTTACTGATTACCTGAATATTTGGTGTATTATATCTAGTAGGATCTGTCGATGATCTTTGCGTTTGGCCAGAAGTTGGAGCTTGAGAATTCTGCACTCCATCAGGTAAAAAATTGTCATCAACCTAGTAAAAAAAATGCAATGTTATTGTTTGAGAAGAAATAACTATCTAATTTTCCCTTTAAACAAAACAATTTATTAAAAATGAAACGAAAACAATGTTCTTAACTTAAACTCTATTTTAAAATGACAAATACTTCTATCATTCTGAATTTCCAAATTATTACAGTAGACCCCAACCCCTCCACAAAAGAAACAAGACATGTTACAAAATAGTGATTTACTTTACATAAGAATTAAATCAGGTAAGTAGTTTTCTTCCCTTTACTAATTAAATATTCTTTAGTCATCCAGTCCTTTTGTTTATATAATTTTTAAAGTGTTGGTACAGGAAACTTGAAAATCTTAGTTCCAAAAATATATACCACTTCATAACAGTATCTGCCAGCTTAATACAGAAAACATTAATTTTTAACTAAGGTTTTAAAAAAAAGTAAAGCAGTAGCTTATTAGAAAGATAAAAACAAACAAACAAAAAAAAACGTGAATGCAATTTATAGATATGATCATTAAGCCTTTTCAAAAAATGTTTTATGTAAATATGTCTCAAATAAAGATACAAACTAATAAAGAAAAAAAATGATGTTGAAATTTAAGAAAATATATGCTGTTATCTATAATAGAATAATTTGGAATGCTACAGGGAGTTTTTTATAATGTTTAAATTGACTGATTTATCAATAAAGGAAAACTAAGAATTAATAAAATAATTTTCATTTAAGTATTTCAGATTATTATAAATAAATTCAAAAAAAAAATTCCCACTACAAAAACAAACAAACTTTGAACGTTTCAAGAGAATGTATAACTATTATCTTTTAACAAGTTGCTAAGTTATTAGAAATGTTGTCAACATATACAAGACTTTTAAATAAATTTAGATCCAGAGTACTTTGAATAAAAGAATATAAGCAAAGAATATAAATAAAATCTATATTAATACATAGAAAAAAATTCTATCATAAATTACATATAACATTATAGAAATCACACACACTAAAGATATTTTTAATAACCTAATATAAAAAAATCAAGGTCAGTGTTTTTTTAAAAATAATGAAATTTAAATATATTTGAAAAAAATTGGATACCACAGGTTAGGTGATGACTGATAAGGTGAATTTAAAAGCAATGAAAATCAGAAAGTTCAACCTCTCTTATATGATAAATTAAAATGGACAAAACAATTATAACAAAAAATAAATAAAAGCAAAAGAGCATGATGGCACACATTAAAATAATTTAAATTAACAACAATTTATACATAAAAATTTTTTACTTTCTATAAGGCAACTAAATATATAAACACTCCAAAATTATACCTTTTCTATATAGGGGACAGGTATAGACCCTGTTTGCCCCAAACTGTTTTTAGCTGTCCACCATTGATCTTCATCTTTAGATATTACTGTAAGTATCTCTCCTTTCTTGAATGGAAGATCATCAGGATCACCCTAAAAGGGAAAAGACTCCTTTAGGTGACATTCCATTTTCTTCTCATTTTATCAAATAAACGTTTAAAAAGTTATAAATGAAAAACATAAATAACCAATTCATATTTTCAGGTTTGAAATTGTCTTGTTTTTTACACATACAGGTAGAATTAAAAAAATAATCAAATTAACATTTTATTCATTTAATTAAAAAAAATTAATTCTGACATTATTAATATGAATCTGCACAAATTAATTTACAAAAATCTTTCAAAAATAAATGACTATCTTGTACATCAATGCTGATACCAGCTACAAAATGCACCATAGCTATGCATCTTTAAATTAAATATTCAAAATTTAAATATATAAAAAGAAAGCTAATACAATTTCAATATACTTACGCTGCCTTCAAAATCATATTTTGCCCTAACCTTTTCCAATTTCTTAGGGGCCTAAAAATAAATAAAGCATTCCAGTATTACATAAACATACAAATGGTACCATTTTTTAGTGAGCAATTTTATAATTAACAGCATTTTTAATTGCCTGATTTTTTGAAAAAATATTGTAATAATGGGCTAGATAGATATATAAATTATTACCAATTATTTAAGAAACCCACTGCTATGATTAATAAATATTTTCAAATTGCTGAAAATATTACACAAACCTATTGCTATTTGTGGTTAAAATCCTGAAACAAATCACAAAACATTTTAATTTTTGAAATATTTAATCAAAACGTTAATAAATTCAGTGTGCAAAAAAATGTCATGAAGTTGGGAAATGCATACAAATATGAAAATTATTAAAAAGTTTAATTATTAAATTAATTTGCCATTTTCATCTGAGCTATTTTAAATTCACCTATTTCTGTTTCTTTCTAACAAACATTTATTTAAATTTTGCTTTATTACAATTATTAAGGATTTATTTTATTAACAAAGAAATATTTAAGTCTTCTATAGACAATTCTTTGTGCAAGTAATATATATTTTGTGGATTTACATATATACCTATTGGTGGCCAAAATTATGGACAAATTTGAAAATTGTTATAATTTAAAATTTTGTATGCTTATAGAAAATATTACATTTCAAGAAATGCAAACTCTGAGATATCATTTTAAAGCGAATTTGATGCTGATTTCCATGTAAAAAATTCAAATATTTGCATTACAGAAAATTTTATTGTTTTTTTAATCTGAATTATAAACATAAAGATGAAGTGGATTGTAATTTTAACTTTCCTTAAAAATCACTTCTTTATGTGGAAACAAGTCATTATTGTGCTTTTTTCTGTAGCAGGAAAAGTTTTTCTGCAATTAAATTGCATATTAGAAAATTTGCTGAACTCATTAATATCTAATTGAAAATTTTGTAAACATTTCTAATATTTAATCAAGAAATGATATTAAAGAAAATAGACTAGACACATAAAAAGAAAACTAAGATTACTGTGATGATCAGTGGATACAAATTTTATGGAATGATGAAACAAAAATACTGTTATTTAGTAGTGTTGGAGAAAATGTGTAAGACATAAAATAGACTAACAGATACACCATGACTGTGTTCAGGCAACTATGAAAAAAATTATGATTTGGTCCAGCACGTCAGCAACATGCTATTGGCCTCCTTCATGTTATTGATGGGACATTAATTGCTAGAAAATACATTTTCTAGAGCCCAAACTTGCACCTTCCGTTAGTGATCTCTTTCTTAATGACACATTTATTTTTTTAGCATGATTCAGCTCCTTACCAGGCAAGAAAATATATTGAATGAATGATTTAGTATAAACAGCATTGAGTTGTTATCATGGCCAGAAAACAGTCCTGACCTAAAACTTGTTAACTTATGGAGCCCTTTACAATTCTTGAAATGTTCATCAAATAAAATAATTCATTGAGCCTATAATATTGAGCCTATAATCTTTTTATTTGTCTCGTTATTTAATGATTCTCAATAATTATTGTGTAATTTTATTTCTGTATCTCAACGAATTTAGTTTTTTGTATTGAAATCAGTATTAAAATCTCTTAAAAGATATGAGTTTGCATTTTGTGAAATGATATAACTTCTAAAGCATACAAAGAAAACAAAAAATTTCAAAAGTGTACACAATATTGGCCACCACCATTTGTGTGAGTATAGAGATGCATAAAGTCTTTAACAGTTATATTCTTATTTATCAAATCATTATGAGTATAAACAAATATTAGCCAATGATAAAGATTAAAATCAAATGAAATTTCAGAAAATACTGTACATTAGTTTTAAAGAATTAAAACTATACAGAAAATTAATGCAACATCGTTCAATGAATAAAATAAAGAATTTTTTTTAATACTTTATATTTCAATAGTTTAAGACATTCTAAAACAGTTAAGACTCACAAACAACTTTTCTAATTATAGAAAATTTATATACTTACAGGCCTTATTAAAGGAGTTGTATCTAAATAATGCAACTTGTAAAAATTTAAAAGAGATGGTACATCAGGAAACATTTGATCACCAATTCTAAATCTTGTTTGCTCTTCCTGTTGAACTCTATTGATTATATAATGACTAACTTTACTGTCTTCTCTGAAAAAATAAGTTTAAATAATTCAGCCAACTTCAGATATAGATAAAAATCAAAGAATTAATTCATAAACAATCAACCACACATACACAACAATATCAAATTCAATACACCTATTTTGAAATTACTTTTTTTCTTTAGAAACATGCACATACTTCATACTGAAACATCTGATGAGAGTAAGTACACAAAATTATAGTTACTTCTTTTTTAAAAAATCTGAAACCCTGTAGGTAATATTTAAATCTCAAAGTATGTTCACATACATAATTCACTTTTTAAAGTTGGAATAAAATCATGAAAATTATAATATTTTCCTGCTAGTCACTAAAATATAAAATATACATAAAGAAATGTGGAACATTTTCAATGTGTTAATTTTAAATTCTACTAGATATACAAGGAAAAATATAAAATATTCATTCTAATATAACAATTAATTACAATGCCTCACATATAGTCACTGATTTAAAATATTACTTTAATGTTGCTACAAGAAATACAAAACTATCATACGTACACAATCAATCTTACAGTAGTACAACTACCTAATGCTACTACATTGTTTCATAAAATAATCATACTACTAAATGTATCAATCACTCTGCAAATCATAAAAAGTACGACCAGCCTATAAATGTGTTAATAGTGCAATAAATGCAAAACACATAAATTAAATTTGTAATATATTCAAAGCTCTTAACTGATCTATGACAGAAAATGATACAGTTACAGACAATTTACACAGCATTGGTGTTTCTAAGTAATTGCTGTAAATTTCCCAAATTTAAATACATTATTTAAACAATTTTCTCTATCAATCAAATGTGGAAATATTAAGGTTCACCCAAAATATGAAATAAATATTTAGAAATGTTTATACCATCATGCTTTATGTGTGTATTTGTCTCATAACATACTGCCCCTAATGACGTTTTCCTTCACTAATAAAACCCAAATTGATCTCACAATGTATCTGAATAATTTAAAAACATCCTATTAAAATTTGCATGAAATCTATTTTAAATATTTTTACCAACTTTCATTCATCATGCATAAATATCAAATAACTTTTATAATGTAGTCATCAATTTTAGTTTATATAAAAAAATTTGAGATACAAAAAATGCTATAAAATAGCAAAGCATTCAAAACATATATTCCCTCAAATTCAAAAGTTAAATATTTGAATGTTTGTGACTTTTTTCCAAAATAAATAATCTTTATAAAACATAATTAAAAACTAAATTTTTATAAATAAAGAAATCATTACATGCAATGTTTTAAAATTAAAAAAAAAATTTTTTAAGGAGAAGGGAAAACAGGAAGTATTTATATACAATATTCTTGAACAGATAAATTCCTCTTAAAACTCGAAACAAAGCTTATTATTTTACAATTATTCCATGGCATTTAAGTTGTTGCCTCCTATAACAGAATCTACTTTCTAGTATTTTTAAGTTATTTTCCTGCAGAAAGTATAATATGTAGATAGAAACGAAAATTTACAGAAAATTAAGATGGTAAGCTAAGTATTAATTTATTAGCATTTTTCTTAACAGTGATGGTATAAAAATCATTTTTCATTTATTCGAAACAATTTTTGAACATAGAGGTACTTAATTCATTATTAAAATATTGCTAAATTTCTGAAGCAAAAAGAATACAATATTAAATTAGCTATTATTATTTTAAAGATTGTTAATATTAAAAGCTTTTATTATACTGAATTTCAAATTTTTTTAATATAACCACATGAACTATCCATTAAATAATACAGCATTTAATAACTCAAGTAAGGCTACGATTGAAAATGGGAAACAATGCAAAAATTCTATTCATGGTATAATGAATGTTACAGTTAAGCAATCGCATTTCATATATATCCAGATATTGTTATGAATCATATTAATGTATTTCTGTCGCATATCATGAAGTATGAGGTTTAAGTAACTAATACAATTTCCTTAAAAATAATTAACACTTAAATGTTATATACAAATTTACAATGAAATTAATATAGAAAGTCTAAGATAATTTAAAGCCTCTTGACAAATTATTTTACCTGACACAGAGGACTAAATCTCCATGAATAGTGGCACTATTCCTAACAAGGAAAACTCCAGTTTCTGATTCACTTAGCAATATATCAGTTGCTTCTTGTCTTGTCAAAGGACCAAAGTACCAACTGCAAGAAGAAAAAATAAATATATTCTAAAACTCTAATAAATTTTATTTTGTTTTTTAGTTATCTTCTAGTAAAGCTGCCAACTTAATAAATAAAAAAATAGCTAAACTTTAAAAAAATGGAAAAAGCAAATTTTTCAGTTTTATAAAGAACAAAAATCTGGTGAATTTTAAGATTACCAGCATGTTGCTAGCAAGCTTAAGTCAAAAGTCGTATAACTTTTAGTGATTAATTTCTGGTTTACGATAAACACAACATCTCTGCCAATTTATCGCTGTCATGCAGTTAAAACTTAAGCATTATTATTAAATAAAAATATATAATCAACAAACTTAATTTTGGAAAAAAAATTTAGACAATGAAAGATTGAATAAATGACAGCACAAATAATATATATGAATAAATAACAGAGAAATGATTGCATACATTATTAGATAAATATAATTAAATAAATGCATTAGGTAACAAGAATAGCATAATTTCTGCAAAGCTTTTACAAATAAATATAAATATTATTCTAAACTGATTTCAGGACTTTTTATTTTAATCAATAACACAGAATAGCTTCTTTTTTTAAGAATATAGATTTTTTTTTCAAACTTAAGTTAATAGTTTCTTTTGTCAAAGTTATGATGAACAAGTAAATGTTTTACAATATGCTAAAATTCAATTTGAGCAAAATAGTATTGCTTAAATAAGAACACATATATGTTTTAAGAATTTGATATCTAGCAGTTGGTATTACTTTGATAACAAAACCCATAAAAAAAACCTTTGTCAAAACTTTTTATTCATTCATATAAGCCAATAATCAAGAGATAATAAATCTTTAATAAATCTTTATTTCATCCAATAATAAATCTTTATTTCATCCAATTATAAATCCAATAATAAATCTTTATTTCATTAATTATTATTTGAAAATTTAGTTAAAAATAATGTGCAGTTTAGAGGTATCCTATTATTACTTAAAATTTGGCATTATTTTCGTATTACTTAAAATTTGGTTCACAATTTTAAACCAATTGCTTGATTTAAAAATAGGGAAACAAATATTTAGAAATTCTCAGTTCCACAGTTTATTTTCTTTTAACAATATTATTAACTTACTCTTTAAAATAATAATAATATTACATTTATCATGTTATTGTAAAAGCATAATGCCTCATTTAATTATTAACTGTTGATGTAACTCATAAAATAAAATTGAAGAGTAGAAGTTCTAATGTCTGTAATGAATTATCAAAGATTTTTTTAAAAAATCTAAAATCAAAATTTAAGTTTGTTATCTACTCAAAATTACACAATTTTCGATATGACTGAAGATAAGATACAACATTAAGTACAATGCACCTAAAAAAAATCATTATTATTATTATGATTGCTAGAAAAATTGTGTTGAATCATTAACAGATAATTAAGGTTTATATAACATATCATTAAACATTTAGAAACTGATATCAGCTTTGCATGACAATTCATACAATATTTATAACACTTTATTTTGGCACTACTTTTTATAGACTTCTTGATATTCTTTTTTCATGAAGAATTAATATTTAATTTAAAACATTTATTGTTTTTATATTCAATTTATTCCAGAGTTGGTCAAGTTATCAATGTGTATTTGGTTAATTTTCAGTTGTCAAAATAATAAAAATTTTACTTAAGATTCCTAACTTTAAATTTTAAATTGCAAATTTGTTTATTTTATTGAATCTACTGTTTTACAATTAAATTTCCAATATGACCTTTATACTGGAAGAGGAAATGTTTCCTAATAGGAATTTCTCTTCTGCATCTAATCATTGTGATATTCGGCTTAAAGTGTATGCTGACCAAAGTTTAAATAAAATTCCGATTATTGATGAATTAATGAAACAAATTCACTATCATGTTTACAACAAATAACACTTAACAGGAAAATTCAATACAGTTAGGAATGCATGAAATCAAAACAAAAACGTACGTAACCGTATATGTACCAATCAGATTATTATACATGTAGTAGGAAAAAAAATCTAAAGCTGATAAATGGAACCAATCAGGTAAAATGGAAAATCTTTTTCATTTTATCCTGCTCTGCTTCCGAATAAATTTGTTGTAATGTAGAACTTAAATCATAAACAAATATTTAGGCTTATGTCAAGGCCTTTCCCCATTCTAAAAAAAAAAAAACAGCGAAACCGGTTACACGCATTCCTCAAATACCACAAAATAATTTTAATTAGTAAACAACTTACCTATGTTTATCATAAGGATCAAAACTAGCAGCCATTGCAGAAATTTCAGTATCGCACTGAAATTAAGTAAATATTTTGTTCGCAATAAATTACAAGCAACTTTAATTAAAATATCACTAAGACCAACGCCTTTCCTAGAGCTTGGCAGACATCTGCGAAACTAGTGCCAGATTTCTGCATCAGCAATAAAAAGTGATTCATTTTCAGGCTGCTGTTCTTTTCTTTTTTTTCTTTGATAATTCGGAAGATGAATTGTTCCTTAAATTTCTATTTATAATAACCAGAAAATCCTCTATGAAAGGAAAATAAAAATAAAAATAATTTTTATTACATCCTATTTTTTTATATTATAATATGGAATATTAGTAGCAAGCTAATAGCATTAAGCGTACTTAATAAAATAATTTTCTCTCCCAAACAATATTTTCTTATATATTATAAAAGTTTATTAAATATTTTGTTAATGATTTTTAATATAAATTATTTCTCTTAGAGTGGTAACACTCTCAATCAGTTTGTTTATTTACATTTGTCACAGCATGCGCTTCAATACGAATCAACCTCCAGTTGTATAGTGTATTATGGTCACGTCACAAACTACTTAGTTTGCTATGAAATTTTAGAAATGCTTGGGGAAAAAATATATAAATTATCATTGGTACTACCCATAAGGAAAAGAATTCGATTTTCTGATTTTAATTTTCATATTAATAACAGATTCTTTAACTCTTGCTCTCCTTCAACTGCTTTCAAAACATCTAATTTTTGTGGCAGATTTTCTAATTTAAAGCAAGAACAAAAATATGCATTTTTGAAATTAATTAATCGATGCATTAGTCAAAGATCTACTATTTTACAGTTTTGTGACAAATCTGAAAGAAATGCGAACGATGACCATATTTTAGATGATTCTGATTTCAAAAGCATATCCAAATCTCTGTATCAACATCCTGGAACAGGTCACAAAGTTTTAATTGTCCAACCTAGAGCGAAATATGGGCGTAATTCTGAGAAGAAATCGAAGTCTGAACTAAAATTAGAAGAAGCTTGCTCTTTAATTAAGACTTTAAAGGACTGGTCAGTTATTCAAAAAGTAATATTTTCAATTGGTTGAAATGGATATATTTAATATTATTTTTTGTTTAAACAGATGTTTTAGTTTTAAAATGATAAAACAAAGCATAATATTTCTTGCTTAACTAATATTTCTTAATCAGTTCAAAACTTAATTGGAAAAATCTTCGGTACAATTCATCATATTTATTTTGCATCCATATTTTAATTTCTATTTGGAATATAAATTTCCTTAATAATCCATCTTTTTCAAATTTATTTTCAAGAATTAATTAGAATATTTTTATTTATATAATTAACCAGAATTATAATTAAACATTAGTGTGAATCTAATAATAACTAAGGTTTCTTATTTTTAGTACAGTAGATAATTATTTTAAATGATTATTTAAATCATACTATTTTTTTTATTTAAAATCTTTTATTTCTTAGACATTTTCTTCAGTTTTTTTTTTTCCTTTTTTTAAAAATATTTCTTTGGATTTTAATATTGTAATTTAGATTTATGATCTTATGTTGCATTCTTCTTTTTTTCAAATATATAATTAAATACAGAGCTCAAACGATATTAAAATTGTATGCAATGTTCTTACCTTATAAACTTTATTTTGTTTTTTTCTTCATAGTCTTTCTTTGTTTGTGTGTTATTATATATCTGCATTTTTTTAAAGTTAGTAATGCCTGTTGCTGATCTCTATACCAAGCATATTTTTGGTAAAGGGAATCTTGAGAAATTAAAAATGATAATACAAAGCAATCCTTCCATCACTGCTGTTTTCATTGGGATTGATATATTGAAAGCAGTCCAAAATGCAGAATTACAAGATTATTTCAAAGTTCAAGTTTTTGATAGGTATTTTAACCGAATATTTTTTTTCATATATTTTCTTTTTAGCTTCACAATGTTCATTATTTAAAATTTTAGATGTTATCTATATGTTTAATTCTATTCATATTCTCTAATTTTTTTTGATATTTGATTGAATAAACTTGTGCTGATGGTCGAAAGCAGGAAAATCTCTGCTAATATAGAAAAATATGGAAAATATTCTATTTATGCGAAAATAAGAATTTCCTTTAGAGAAAGACTGAAAAGAAAAATCGTTCTTATCTTAACTTTATTTTTAATAGAACAGTATTTTATATTTTTATACAAGCTTACTGTAGTAAATATGTTTGCAGAAATTGCTTTCTATAGCAACCTTACAAAGCAAACAAATAATCAGCCTTTTGCATCAATATTACTACTTGGATTATTGCTTTCAAGTTCATTTGTATATGCATTCAGTTTTTCAATATTCATTAACTATTGAAACAAATATCTATATATTTCAGCAAAATAATTGGTGAAATGCTGTTGTAAACTGTTAAACCCAATTTGCTTACTTTTTCTTTTACTTCACTTGACTTTTGAAATTAATTTTCCATGTTCTTTTTTAATTCCTGCTATTAATTCACACACTCCCTATATATATATATATATATATATATATATATAATAGTTCAAATTTTCAATCTTTAATAAACTTTTTATTCATCTATTCAATTTTAAATGCATTTTTTAAAATCTTGCAGTGGATGACGATGTTAGTACTAATTTTTCAAATCTTAATTCACTAATTGAATTAATTTTTAGTACTCTAAATAGAGTTTTAACAGTTAGAATATTATTATGTTCTGCAATTATCATGCTCATTTGCAAATAAGAAATTTTGTAATTGACATGTTTTGGGGGTTATTTAGAAAATAACTGTGGATGATATTCACTGCATCTACAAACAGAAAAAATTTCTTGCAAAATTTTAATTTAATAAAAAATTAAATTTTAAAGATTTCTTTTGAAATCAGTTTTTTCTCCTTCACCATTAGCTGCGAAAATTAATAGCTCATGTGGTAAAATG